>CAJQZJ010009141.1:10892394-10909556 GCA_907164525.1 Lophiomys imhausi
CAGAGACCACATGGACTTTAACAAGCCTAGGCCTGAATTGTACAATCTTAGCCCATCTAAGCTAGCTCATAATTCTATTATCCAAATATGACCCCATATATGCATATGTCCCCTTGGACTGCCATTCTCCACGCTAAGCCCATGTTCCTGACCTTGTGGAATGAGGTTCTTTTTTCTAACCCATGGTGTATGCCTCCTTCTTCCTGCTCCTGACTGGAATGTCTTCTTCCTGCTGCTAGCTGGAATGAATTAATCCTCTGTCTAAAGCACAGGCTTCCTGTTCTAATCTCAGGAAGTCCCACCTTTCTCTGTCTTTGCCCAATCTCAGGCCTGAGCATTTTATTTAACAAATCAGAGTCAGTATAAGTAACAGACAGCAAACAGGACCAGTTGATTAACATTTAGAATGCTTAACACTACACCATCAATTAGCCTGGTATTCTTGAGAACTAATATCTGTTGTTTCTCTTATCCAATTGTCTATTGGGGCTCCTTGAGCCTTTAATGGTTTAATTATCCTTTGGCATTGGACATTGGCATTTTCAAACGCTAAGGTATTTATTAACTCTTGTCTGATATCAGGGTTTGGTACATCTCTCTCCACAGCTGAAGTCAACTTTTGTAAAAAAAAAAAAAAAAAAAAATCAGTAAAGATTTATCCCGGACCTTGTATAATCTTAATATATGAAACATATCTTTCTCCATTTTTTGAAATCCTGTCCCAGGCCCTTAAAGCTGTATTATGGCATTGCTCAATTGCATTATCATCCATATGAATTTGTTCCCTTAAGTGAGCATACCGTCCTTTACCAAGTATTTGATCGGTTGTAACATTTATTACCCTTTCCATATTTTGTTGTGCTATCTTTGTAGCTTCATGTCTCCACCATGAAAACCATTGTAATTGCTGGCTACCTTCCAGCACAGCTAATACCAGTCCCTTCCAATCCTGAGGAATGACTCTATGGTACATTGTCCAGTTATTAAGCATTTGCTTGACAAAGCCTGAATGGATACCATAAAACACAATATACTCTTAGAATCGTTTCAAATCCAACATATCAATTGGATACCATGTTAATTCTGGATTGGGTTGGCATTCATTAATACCAGGCCTATTTTGATAAATTACTGAAAAAGCTAATGGTGGCTGTGGAGTACCAAGTGGCTCCTCTGGGGGCGCACTTGGTTTCATACCATTACTTGCCTGATCTGCTGTTGTGCTGTTTCATGTAACGGTTTTGGAGATCTAGATAGGAAAGTACGAGTTGCAGGAAGGGGCCACACTATGCATTGCAACTCCTCCTGCTTCCCTGTTTCAACCATTGAAAAGTTGTCAGTTGCAGTTACCATCTTTGGCAAATTTTTCTTTAGCTCCTAAATCTGCATCTGAAAACTTTCTAATTGTGAAGCTGACTTCTTTATGATAAGTCCAAAAAAAGAGGAAAAGGCAAACAACATAAAACATCTGGTCTAACTGGAAAATAGGACAGAATTCAGCTGCAAACATTGCCATGTGTCAACCACCGGTTCCACAGTTTCAAAATTTGCAGTTTCCTCTACAGTTTTGAAAGCCAAGTTACCCATAATGTCCTGCCATGTTAAGCACCACCTGTTACCAAACTTTTTAAAAATTACCAATACTTATTTATTTATTAACAATATTCACTTGTAACAAATACCAATAATTTCTTAACTATTATCCCTATAAATTCCTACAGCCCCTTTAACCTAACTACTAATCCTATTGATAATTATTTTCTTAACCTTTTAGAAGGATACAGTCTCTGGGGCAGGTCCTCAGTTGTCAGGAACACAGTTTCTGTAGTAGACCCTTTAAAGAACTTGGCAGTCTTTTTTCTGGAATGTCTCAGATGCAGGTTCATCAGGGTAAGTTGGTTATTGCAGTCTCACCTTAAATAAGGCTTGAGGCTTTCTTCTCTCTGGGAGACCCCAGCCATCTGTAGGCCAACTTAGTTCTTTCACATCAGGAACTCAGCTGCTCAGTCCTTAAATCCAGCCACAGTTTTGTTCAGACCACTGTTCGGACAGACCAAACAACTCTAGGCAAAAGCTGAGCCACAGGGTTTAGTCCTTGGCCTTTTGGTGTCTTGTTGAGGCTTTCTTTGCTCACCAGCTTCTTTCTGCTTCAGGGAGATCTGGCCATCAAATGATGGCCAGCACTTTTTTCAGCAGGACTCTCGGAGCTCTCTAGCATCAGGGGCCTCTTTTTTTATGGGGCTCCATGCACTGTCCTTAAATAGGAGGAACTCTGTTTCAGCTTAATTTGGGTTCCACCCACTTAGCAGCTGAAAACAATGCCAGGCCAGATACTTTGTTTCTTAAGTCCATTAAGTCTTTCCTGTTTTTCCTGACTTCAACCTTGTTTTTAAGTCCATTAAGTCTCCTGTTTGTTTCCTGTTTTCACCTGACTTCATCCTTGTTTTTCCACAAGCTGAAAAGCTTATCCCTCACAGCCAAGTTGATCTTCATGCCCCAAAGTAAGAGACTGTATCATATATTTACTAAATCTAAATTAACTATTCTAACTCTCTACATATCACCATGCTATTCATGTTCTTTTTTATTGTATTAAGCAACAATAACAACTCTGTGAATTTTACTTCTATAGACAGCAATCGTTTCTACCTTATTAAATATTTTCCCCATAATTTTTATAGCTCAAGGAGGGATGATAATAAAGACATTATTGAACTATAAACATAAGGCTTACTGTGCTTTCAATCAATCAGATTCTACAACAGCCATTGCCAACAAAGACCCAACACAGCAGTAATACAAAATGGCAGTTTGATATTTTCTGTGTTTAAGCAATATACTTACAACTTGAATTTTAAAAATCTTCTATCTAGATGAACTGTAAGCCACGAGAACCAAATTTTAAAAAATATTTTTATTTTTAAATAAAAAATTTAATAATTATTAATAATGTAATAATTATTTTTAAATTCAGTTTTAAATTTTACATCCCAATTGTAGCCCCTTCCTTCCCCTTCCTCTGAATCCTGCCCTCCTGCTCCTGTCTCTCATCCTCCCTTCCTTTCTCAAAAAAGGGAGCCTCCTCCCTTCCCATCCCACTCGAGCATATTGAGTCACATCAGGTGTGAGTGGTTACTCTTCCACTGAAGCCAGGCACCCCAGCCCTGTTGAGGGGAAGTGATCAAAAACCAGGCATCATAGTCCTTGCCAGAGAGAAGCCCCATTCCATTTGCTAGGGGCCCACAAGATGACCAATCTGCTCATCAGTTACTTATGTGTAGGGGGCCTAGGTCCAGTTCATTCATGCCCTTTGATTGGTGGTTCAGTCTCTGTGAGGCCCCATGGACCTAGGATAGTTGTCTCTGTTGATCTTCTTGTGGAGTTCTTGTTTCCTCCAGGTCTTTCTATCCTTCCCCTCATTCTTCCACAAGATACCCCTTGTTCACCTAATGTTTGGCAGTGAGTCTTAGATTCCATTTGGATCCTTTGCTGCATGGAGGTTCTCAGAGGACAGTCCTGTCTCATGTCCCCACTCTCTCAAATAGATCCTTACAACACTCAAGTCCAAGTAGATCAAAGACCTTAACATAAAACCAGATACACTAAACCTATTAGAAGAGAAAGTGGGGAATAGCCTTGAGCTCATCAGCACAGGAGACAATAACCTGAACAGAACACCAAAAGCTCAGGCTCTAAGATCAACAACCAATAAATGGGACATCATGAAACTGAAAAGCCTCTGTAAGGCAATGGACACTGTCAAGAGATCAAAATGTCAGCCTACAGATTGGGAAAAGATCTTTACCAGCCCTACATCTGATAGAGGGCTAATATGAAAAATATATAGAGAATTCAAAGACAAAAACAAAAACCAACAAAACAAGACCTGATTCGACTCTATATGCTGGGGTGGGAAGGTAGGAGGGGCTTCCCTTTTCTGTGGAAAAGGGGAGGGGAGATGGGAAAAGGGTATGGGAGAGCAGGATCCAGAGGTGGGGAAGGAGGGAGCTATGATTGGGATGTAAAATGAAAAATTAAATTAAATTAAAATTTTAAAACAGGGTTCAGAGATAAATCAAGAATTCTCAACAGAAGAAACCCAAATGGCAGAAAAGCACTTAAAGAAATGCTCAATGTCCTTAGTCATCAAGGAAATACAACTCAAAACAACTGTGAGATTCCATCTCACACCTGTCAGCATGGCTAAGATCAAAACTCAAGGGCGAACGTGGTTGAAGAATAGATAGCTAGAGTCTCATAGTTAATTTTTGAGTTGTTTAGGAATCAAGAGGGTGTTCTGGATCTAAGAAGATGTTTTTAAAATTGTGATGCATGTTATATGAAAGCTGAATTAGATATAGAACTTTAAACTCATGGAGATGGTTAGATAGTAGAATGTTAAAGTCAGGTGACAAATACATATGGACTGGACATTGGGAATGTATGCTAAGCCACATAACTCTCATAATTGTGGCCTATTTATTTCTGTTGTTTTGTATTATATTTATTGTTATAAGAGAAAGAACCTTAAACTTAAAAAAGGGGGGGAAGAGGATGGAGGATTGAGGGGAAAGAGGGTGGGAAGGTGGGACTGGATGGGGGAGTAGGAAGGGGATTGTGATTGAGATGATGTAACTTGAAGAAATAAAAAATAAATTTAAAAAAAGTATATACATGGAAAAAAACTCAAGGGACAGCACATACTGGCGAGGATATGGAGAAAGAGGAGCACTCCTCCATTGCTGGTGGGGGCAAATTTGTACAACCACTTTGGAAATCAATCTGACAATATCTCAGAAAATTGAAAGTAGCCCTTCCTCAAGACCAGCTATACCATTTCTAGGCATATACCCAAAAGATGCCCCACCATACCACAAGGACATTTGCTCAACTATGTTCATAGAAACTTTGTACATAATAGCCAGAAACTGGAAACAACCTAGATGTCCCTCAACCAAAGAATGGATAAAAAATATGTGGTACATTTACACAATGGAATACTACTCACCTATTAAAAACAAGGAAATTGTGAATTTCACAGGCAAATATATGGAACTATTAAAGATCATCCTAAGGAGTTAACCCAAACCCAGAAAAATACATATGGTATATACTCACTCATAAATGGATACTAGCCATTTAGTACAGGATAACCATACTACAACCCACAAAGAAACTGAGTAATAACTAAGAGGGTCCAAAGGAGGATACTTGAATTTCACTCAGAGAAGAGAATAGACAATGGAAGTAGATAAAGAGAGGGAATTGGATAAGAGAGAGAAAGAGGAGAAAAAGGAGAAAGGGGAAAAGATCCTTTATAGATAGCTATTGTTCAAGCAACAGCTCCAAGCTGACCCATGGACCTCAGAATAATCCTCCAATCTACTATATCAGCTGTGGTGAGCTGAAACCCTAAGATGGCGCCTGGCTTATTGCCAGAAAGCTCAAGTTTAGCTGTAAACAAGCCTTAGTTGGTAGCAGCTGCCTAGCCCGGTGTGCTTCCTCCTTTTGTGAGCTTATCTTGGATCGCTAGGTGGCGTGATCTGATTGGGTTTGAGTAGGCATATAAGGGCTTGGGGGAGGAGAAGCAGGGAGACACAAGCGGAGACACAAGCAGACAAGCAGAGACACAAGCAAGGATTCGGAAGACTGTTTTCAAGGGACCTGAATAAACTGCTGGAGAAGAGCTTTGCAAGTTGCGTCGTTCTTGCTGGTCGAGAGGGATGCGACAAGTGGTGGCCCATACGGGGAACCAGAAAAGACTCAGAACTCCTGCAGTCAGGGGCAGTGCACTGGTAAGTTCCCGGGATAAATTGGGACAATAAAGTTTCGCAGAAATTGCGAACTAAAGGTAAAGTTTCGCGGAAATTGCGAACTAAAGGTAAAGTTTCGCGGAAGTTGCGAACTATAAGGTCTCCGGAGGGAGCAATAAGGACCTCAGTAAAGAGGCAATAAGGTCTCCGGAGGGAGAAATAAGGACCTCGGTAAAGAGGCAATAAGGTCTCCGGAGGGAGAAATAAAGTTCCGGGATTCGGACGAGTAGAAGACACAACTGGCAGAGCAAGGTGAGGAAAGCAGAGAGTGCCTCACAGAAATGGAGCGAATGCTGGCCTTGCTGGCCTTTATCAGTTGCTGGGATAAGCTTGGGAGAGATCTAGATTTTGCCTGGGAGCAAGGTACATTGCAGGGAGGAGCACGGCCTATTTGGAGATATTGCAAGGCCGTGGAAAAGGGACAAGAGGCATTAGAGCAGTTAAAAGAGGAGCGCTTGGTCAAATCTGGGAAAGATACTTCGGAAGAGGATAGCTCAGAGTCTGAAGAGGAACTTGAAATGTTAGCAAAGGATATGGAGAAGTCATCTTTGAGGAAGAGTTCTGACTGCACCCGGATAGAGCCCTCAGGTCCGGGGCCGCCTGTGTTGGCGCCGCCTTCATATAATGAGACTTCCCCTCTGAGTGGTCCTAGTGGGCGGTCATTCTGTCCAAATGTCTGGAGGGAAGTGAGACATGAGCTGTACTACCCTGTCTTTCAGGATGGAAGGGGAAATCGTTATCATGAACCTCTCGATTTTAAGGTAATTAAAGCACTGGCTGAGTCTGTCCGCACTTATGGGATTAATGCTACTTTCACTGTAGCTCAGGTGGAAGCTCTTAGTCGTTATTGCATGACTCCTAGTGACTGGATGAGCTTGGCACATGCCTGCCTGTCCTCTGGGCAGTATTTAGATTGGAAGGCTTTCTTGATTGAGTTTGCTAATGAACAAGCTGCTGCTAATCGTGCAGCAGGAAACCCAGCCTGGGATGTGGACATGATTCTTGGGCAAGGTCGATTTGCTCAACAACAAACTGGGTATCCGGCTCAGGTGTTTGAGCAAATCAATTTAATTACAACCAGAGCTTGAAAATCATTGCCTAACAAAGGGGCAGTGGATAACAATCTAACTAAGATTATTCAGGGTCCCCTGGAACCTTTCTCAGACTTCGTGGCTAGAATGGTTAAAGCAGCTGAAAGGGTATTTGGAGACCCTGATTTGGCAATGCCCTTAATTAAACAACTTGTGTATGAGCAATATACAAAGGAGTGTAAAGCAGCTATCACCCCTTATAAGAACAAGGGGTTGGAAGCCTGGATGCTTCAGTGCAGACTGCTGGTACCTTGAATAATTTGTCAGCCAATGTAGCCGCGGCCTTGGATGTATTGTGGCAGGTGGCCCAGATTGACTGTGAATGGAAAATGACTGGTTTGTGCGTGACCTCTGTGCCATATAGAAATTATACTGTAGCTGCAAATTTGTCTAAGCAACTCTCTCAGTATCTTACAGGAAATTGGTCTGGCGAGTTTGAGAAGCTGATGCAGAATCTGAGAACTGCCATCGTGCATGTGAATTCCACCCGGGTTGATGTCTCTGTTGCTGAGGACTGTCAACATGGATCCTCCGAGTCATGAATCATCTGAAGGAATGGGCGGGAATGGGTGCCCTAGGAGGCATGCTCTTCCTAGTCAGTTTCATTGCCCTATGGTGTATCTGTAAGATAAGGATTTCACAGAGGAGAAGTAATGCCATGCTGGTGCAAGCCTTTACTGCCTTGGAGGCTAGACAGCTGCAAGCTTGGTTGACTGTCCTAAAGGACTAAGCTATCATCATGCTCAGGATGCGAGGCTAAGCACTGCACTTGGGGTCAGCTTCTAGTGACTTCAAGAAGGGCATGTTTGATTGCATATGGGTTGTTATCCTAGTTTCCCATCTCTGAGAAAAAGATACCGGACGGGTATGGCACCAGCCTGGTTGGCTACTGGGCGTGGGTTCATTACAATGTCCTTTACATGCATATCAGAGATCAGACCTCTACCCTTGCCTGTTGCATTTTTAAAACAAAAAGGGGGATCTGTGGTGAGCTGAAACCCTAAGATGGCGCCTGGCTTATTGCCAGAAAGCTCAAGCTTAGCTGTAAACAAGCCTTAGTTGGTAACAGCTGCCTAGCCCGGTGTGCTTCCTCCTTTTGTGAGCCTATCTTGGATCGCTAGGTGGCGTGATCTGATTGGGTTTGAGTAGGCATATAAGGGCTTGGGGGAGGAGAAGCAGGGAGACACAAGCGGAGACACAAGCAGACAAGCAGAGACACAAACAAGGATTCGGAAGACTGTTTTCAAGGGACCTGAATAAACTGCTGGAGAAGAGCTTTGCGAGTTGCGTCGTTCTTGCTGGTCGAGAGGGACGCGACAATCAGCCTCCGAGAAGAATCAAAGACTTTCCGCCTGACAAACACAGTCTTTGAAGGGGAATTCCTATGTAGAGTGAAGGTCTTCACTCCAAAGTAAAACAACCAGGACCATAAAACTTCAAATGCACCGGGCATTAGACACAGCTCTGCACTGTGCAGACATCATCACACCTTAGTTACAACAAAGATAACCTTTAATTTTTCTCTACCAAATGTGAACAACTTCTAAGAAAAAAGAATATAACATTGTCAAGGGAAAAATTAAAGGGTTAAAGATTTTCACTGAAAATTTCCAGAACTACATTTGGGTGATTTGGGGGTTTTGTTTGTTGGGTAGTTGGTTTTGTTAGTTTTTGTTTTGTTTTGTTTCCTTTGATATTTCTCTGGTAACCCTGGCTGTCCTGGAACTCTCTGTAGACCAGGATGTCTCAAACTCAAATCCACTGCCTCTGATTTCCAAGTGCTAGGATTAGAGATATGCATCACCATGCCTGGGTACTACTTGGGTGATTTTTATTGATTTTCTTTTCCATTAGTCTCTCTTGTCTTCCAAAATGCCTACAATGAGTAAAACAAACAAAAAAATTTAAACCACTTTTTGGGAGGGGTTTCAACTTTTTGAAATAGAGTTTTTCTATGTAACAAGCCCTGGTTGTCCTGTATTTGCTTTATAGACCAGACCAGGATGGCCTGTAACTCACAGAGATCTGCTTACCTTGTTTCCAGAGTGCTGGGATCAAAGGCATGTGCCACCACGCTCAGCTTACTATTTCTATTTTGAAACACTGAATAAATTCGTATCCTACTCCATACTCTTACCACCTCATACATACAGTGACAAAAGAGGGGTACAAAACAAAGAAAATATTGATGAACAAAAAGATACTTATAATAATGAATAGTTTTATTATTAATTACCTTTAATATAATATTCTTAAAATCAGTAATTTCTTTATGGAAAAATTCATATGCTGTAATCACATAAAAAGACTGAATATTTAAAAATTAGAACTCAAGAAATTAAACACCAAGAAACCAAATAACCCAATCAAAATATGGGGAACAGAGCTAAATAGAGAATTCACAAAAGAGGAATCTCTAATGGCCGAAAGACACTTGAAGATATGCTCAACATCCTTAATCATCAGAAAAAATGCAACTCAAGATGACTCTAAGATTCCAATTCACACCTGTCAAAACTCAAATGACAGCACATGCTGGGCAGGTTGTGGAGAAAGAGGAACACTCTTTCATTACTGGTGGGAGTGCAAACTTGTACAACTACTATAGAAATCACTCTGGTGATATCTTAGAAAACTTGGAATAGCTCTACCTCAAGACCCAGACATACCCCTCCTGAGTATACATCCAAACTATTCCTCACCAAGCCACAAGGACATCTCAACTATGTTCATAGCAGCTTTATTTGTAATAGCTAGAAACTGGAAACAACCCAGATGTCCATCCTCCAACAAATGGATAATAAAGCTGTAGTACATTTACACAATGGAATACTACTGAGCCATCAGAAATAAGGAAATCATGCAATTCCCTGCCAAATGGATGGAACTAGAAAAGCTCATTCTGAGTGAGCTAACTCAGAAAGATGCACATGGCATTTATTCACTTGTAACTGGATTTTAGCCATATAGTACAGGATAACTATCCTATAACCAACAGACTGAAAGGAACAGGAACATGGACTTTGTTACCTGTTAGTGGAACACTTTGCCCTAGTGGAGCTGCCATGTAGTCCCCTAGTGCAAGAGGAAGCTCTTAGCTCTCATATGACTGAAGAACTGAGGAGGGCTGATATGTGGGGGAACCCCACATCAGAGGAGTAGGATAAGTGGGAGAGGTTATAGCTAATAAGAGGCAGTTCTGAATCAAGTTGAGATTTGATTTTGTTTGGTTTGGTTTTATGGTGTGTGTGCTATGTATCTGTTCATGTGGCTGTGCATATATGTACATACAAGTGCATAAGTGCACATGTGTATATGCATGGATACCAACTCTCCACCCTCCTTATTTTTTGATACAGGGTCTTTCACTAATCCTGAAGTTCATCAATTTGACTAGGCTGGCCAGCCAATAAATTACAAGGATCTGCTTGTCTCCAACCCCCAGCACTAGTATTATAGATACACACTGCAGTATCCAGCTTAAATGTGGGTTCTGGGGAGCTGAAATCATGTCCTCATCTCACGACTGTGGGTCAGATACTGAACCAATAGAGCTATCTCCCCAGCCTCTAGTCTGAAGTTTTAACCAGAACTTCAGACTTGATAAGCAAAATTTTAAGATAGTATTTTTAGATGGACATTTGTTAAATAAGTACATACCTCTTTAAGTGGGCATAAGAAAAATGACAATTGCAAAGAAATCACTGTTTAAGTAGATCTTAAAAGGGGGGGTGGGGAAAAGGATAATACCAAGATGTGGCAAAGGTATGTGATATTGAGTGCTATTTTATTTTTACACAGTTGCATTTTTACTAACCAGTAGCTTCTTCTATTACTGAAAATAAACACTTCAGTAACTTCAACTTCTGTTCAGTTAATCCAAATTTTACTTTGTGGGGCTGTCCTGAGAAATATACAGTAATAAAACACATGCTAAGCTTAAGATATTATTTTATTTGTCCCAATTCACTGAAAGTATCATTAAAAGGCCTGAAAATTGCAAGGTATAAAACCTGTGTGTTAATGTATCTTTTTATAATTGTTTTAGCTTCATAGTTTACCTCTTAACCCTACTATCATCTAAATAATTGAGACTCTATTGTATTATTTGTTAACTATGCTTCACAACAACAACAAAAAACTGAGCAGTTATTACTCTATTCTTAACAAACTAAGTTAATCTGGCTCCCCCTGCCCCCCCTACCCCCCCATACACCCAGCGTAAATCTCAGAGATTGTTGCACTTTGGGGCTCCTGCTTCAGCTGGATCTCTTCTTGTCTCTCCTGCCTCTGCCTCCTCTTCTAAATCCTGCTCCTCCTTCTCCTTAACTCCTCTTCCCCTGAAGGGCAGGAAGTCCAGCCCTATTCTCTCCCCTGCTCAGTGATGGGCTGTAAGATGCTTTATTGGCATATCAGTGGATAATTGGGGAGCAGTGTTTATATAACACTAAGACATGAGCTCTTCAGAACAAGGACTGGAACCAGATATGAAGGGTACAGAAATCAGCATTTGAATTACAATAACCTTATGTCTACAGCAGTGATTTGTAATAAATCCTATTATTGATGATCCTTCTTTCCTTAAATCTATTTTTGCAAATTTGGTTCCTTGCTAAAGTTTACTTTTAGTGCCAAAATCAATACAAGTGTGTCCTATTATAGGGTATTCTTGGTAATTTTATATCTGCCCAATGGTTAAAGAGGTGAGGAGCCTAACACACAGGTTGAACTGGAGACAATCTTCTATATTGTCAAAATGTAAACAAATGTTCTGTTCTTGGCCTGTTTAAGTTTCCTGTCTTCCACATTTTTGTGTTTCAATGTTGATTTTGCTTTTTATAACAGATCCTACGCATAGTGCTTAATTGTTGTCTAATGCTCTTAAGTTCCAGGAAGATGTGGTGAGCCTTATGGAGATGATACAGCTGTTAGATAAATTTCCTCAAGACATTAGCTAGAGTGAAATTGGGAGTGAATGCAATGGTAGGGAATTAATAATATACATTCAGAAAAAAAAGAAAAATCTTTCTGAACTCTACCTGAATGTACTAGAATAACTTCCATAGTACATGATGAAGCTATGAAATGTTAGAAAAAGTTCATAAATTGAATAGATATACCAATAGATAACCACCTGTTTTATAAAATATATTAAACAGCATTGTGCTAAAAGCCAAAAAAACAAAAAACAAACAAACAAACAAAAATACCACCAAAACACCTTATAGTCACATATACATAACATTCTGGGTTTGAAAAATACTATACTACTCCCACTAACTATTTATTATAAAGAAATAAGGTATATGGAGACTTATTTAATTAAATTTTATGCATTACTGTATTTTGAATAATATGTGATTAAATAAGAACACATAAAAAGCAGGTTAAGTATTAATCCATTGATAAGAATGTGACTTGAAGTTCATAAAAATGTAACTGTTTTTCTCCCCCAGGAGTAATGGCAAGGTGTTCACAACTTCATAGACTGCACCTACTACACTAGAACAGTTCATGAGAAAAGAAACCTACAACAGGAAAAAAAAAAAAGTCCTCTTTTACTGATGCAACCTTTCAAGAATCCTTCCTGTTTTCCAAAGGAATATTTAACTACCAACAATACAAATATCAAAAGGTTTCCAAAAGTAAGAAAGGCAACTAATACTAACCTAGAATAAATGGGAAATTATCATTAGAACTTTCTTTTCCAAATCCTAAGAAACCATGAGGAACACTTTTTGAAAGACTGAAGCTTGGAAACATTTTGCCAACTGAGTTTAAGGTCAGCCATTCAAAACTGATGAGACTTGTTTTCACTCTGTCATGAAAGCTCTTACTTTCTGCACATTAGTTTATATCACTATAATAATGTTAATTTATTGGTTTTGATCAAATATTAACATTTGGAGAAGGTATATGATGAGAACATACAATTTTTCTGTAAATTCAAAATTGCTTTAAAATAAAAAGCATAAAAACATAACGAAATACTGTTTCACACACACACACTGGACTTGTAATATGGAAAGAATTAATCTTGCAAGAGACATGGAGCAACCAGAACTCTCAGATGTTGATAAGAATTTAAAGTGGGAGAGCTACTTTAGAAAAAAAAATAGTTCTGCGGTTTCTTAACCAAAATGTTAGACAGAATACCCTCTACTCAGCAACTTAACACTATTACTGGTTTACATGCTATTTACCTGAACTATTTAAGTACAATCATTATTGTGTTGATACAAAATGCTTGAGAATAAATATAGGTGAGCCTTAGTAAGGATACTGTTCAACCTGGGAAACATAAATGTGTGCACCCATGAAGGAATACCCGGAAGCATGCTACCTGCTTCAGGTGTAAGCCAGTATGGCACTCAGGACAGCATGACATCATTTAACCCAAATAAGTTAAAATTGATAGGAAATTTCTGTGTAAAAACAAAATAACCCCTTGAATGGTCACAGGAGCTTTATTAATCACAGCAAAAATCTAAGTAATTCATATGTCCATCAACAAGATTGTAAATTATCTTAAATACTGGGATTTGTTCATGTACTTGAATAGTGCTCAGCAATAAATACCAACCCAGATAAGCCTCAGATCGTTATTTTGAGAGAAAGAACCCTGACACAAACAGTAATACCACATGAAGAGCCAAATGTAATCAACAGTGGCAAAACTCAACCACTGGCTGTTTGGAAGTGGGCACTAGCTGAGAAGGAACGGAAGATGGTCGCCGGTTCTAAGGCAGTAGGTGCTAACAGAGTTGGGATGACACAACATTAACCACTTGTGAGAAATGACCAGCCTCCACACTTGAGGCCTTCATATTTCACTGTATATACATTAAACATTCAAAACACAAGGTTTTTTTTTAACAATTTAAATGTGTGCTTATTCCTTCCTTTTGTTTCCTGCCCCTAAATAATACTTAAAACAGGCCCTTACTACTCTAAAGTCAATGCAACATTTTAACAGCATTTGATTAGAACCATTGTTATAGATTTTTGAAAGTCCTATAGGATTTTATCCACTTGTCCCCCTCAAAGCAGCTGCAAACATACATTTATAAACAGGAGAATGAAGGAACTACAGCACTATCATGATTTGTATTTTATACTTTGGCACATTTTTCACACACAATTTAAGAATATACAAATCGCCCTCTTATCTTAAGGAATCCTAAGTGTTTTACAAACCTTCAAAACAGATTTTTTAAACTATCTAACATTTTATAGAGGGAACATGCACACTAAAGTACAGCCACATCTGGGCTGCAACATGGCAGCTGTTTAACAGTCATGACACCTCACAAAAGTTTAGGACAGGAAGTGAAGAATTCTGCAGCCAACTGAGGTGAAGATGAGAAAGGCTGTAGCAGCAGAAGGCGGCAATGGCTGGGGCTGGAGTACAGCCAGCATGATGTGGCTGACACATCTGTCGTAATGTAAAGCACTGGTGTCATTAGTGGTCACAGAAGGCGTGCTGCACAGCACAGTGACCTTCCCCATCCATTGGGGACAGTAGTTTATTCACAATACAACATGAAACAAGCTCCCATCAGTCCTGTCTGCCTAAAGTGTTCTTGCTGAGGGGTCCATTGCAGGGCCTACAATGCACACAAGCTTAACTGTGCTGAAGTCTGGCAGCATCTTTATCCTGATGTTAGCGGTCAAACCAGAATTTAGTGAGTACATGTCATCACAGCCAAGTAGAACAGAGAGAGTCGTGGAGTGAGTGAGTCACGGGGCTATAAACAAACACACTGTCCTCCAAACATTTCCCTTTATATTTTTGAAAACTTTTGTTTTGCTAAATTAATTAAAGTTTTGAATGATATTTTTCTGCCACTGTCTTGAGGTACCTACCTGATGAAACTTCAGCTAGTTTGTGTTTTGCCTAGAGGAAATTCTAAATATAGAAGAGATAAGAGAAAACCACAGATTCATCATAGTATTTTGGCCACTATTTCATATCTCCCTATGAAAGCTTTTTCTAGGAAGGGCATAAGAGTGCCTGCAAATAATCATCACACCATGGCTTTAGCTTCCTAGAAAAAACAGATCATCCTTCATTTAGTTTCAAGCTGTTCTGGATGCTAGACCTCATTTTTTTTTCCCCAAACAAAGCATGGAATGAGAATGAAGTCTTCTGAAAGTAATTCCCTAACAGTCTCAGGATTATATAAGGATGTGTAGCTTGCATGTCAATGTTTCTCCACTGATAGTCATGTACTATTTAAAGGCAGGTATAGATAACCTGATAGTTACAGTTCTGTGCTACAGTAAGAGACGCACCTATTCAAAAGACGCAGTTTGCCCTTTAATGAGGCTGCTGTGGCAGCTTCTGGGTACAAAAAGACAGGAAGGCAGCAGCAACCTTGTAGACTCACTAATATCAACGATGTTTTTAGTTCCCTTATTCCCAAAAGGCAAATCAAATCAAGGATAGAATTCTAATTCAAGCTGGAATTAACAATTATCTATGATTGGATTCAAATACATATGAAGGAGGAGTGTTTGGGCATGATTGGAGATGAGGGAAATGTTGAGAGGTAGTTACCTTTAAAGTCCATATCACCAGGTGAAAGGTAATCCAGCCGTTGGTCACATGCAACACTTAAGGTGCTCTTCTCTATAACAGGGTTTAAGAGAACGGAGGGGAAGATCAGGAAGGGGCAATCTACCATAGCAGACATTAAATATGTGAAAGAAAAAAGTGGCAAGCATTTTTTTTGTGTGTGAAAATCTTTTGAAAGAAGATACCCAGCAGCCACATGATCTCCTATGTGTGGAATCTACAAGAGATGAACTCTTGGAAGTTTCAATTAGAATAACAATTACTAGGACTGATAGTGTTGGGAATATGCAGGTTAAAGTCCACAGAATTTTAGTTAGGCGGTTTAAGTCAAAAATTCTAATTCATCATAGTTACTGTAGTTTATGACAGTTATTAAAAAAAAGGTGCTTGCCATCACTATCAGAAAAGTATGAATTAAAACCATAATTAAATATTACCCATAAATATTAGAATTTGTTACTTTTTTAATGTGTATTTATTACTTCAAGTTACATCTCCATCACAGCCCTCTCCCTCCACCCCTCCCAGCCCCACCCTCCTACCCTCTCACCCTTCCCCTCGAATGCATAATTCTTTTTTTTCAGTCCAACAAATGGTTCTTTCTCAACAATAAATACAGTACAAAACAACTGAAATAAATAGGCCACAATTCTGAGAGTTATATGGCTTAGCATACATTCTCAATGTCCAGTCAATATGTATTTGGCCCCTGACTTTAACATTCTACTATGTAACTATCTCCATGAGTTTAAAGTTCTATATCTAACTCAGCTTTCATACTAACTTGCATCACAATTTTAAAAACATCTTCTTAGATCCAGAACGCCCTCTTGATTCCTAAACAACTCAAAATTTAACTATGAGACTCTAGCTATCTATTCTTCAACCACCTCAGAGACCTGAGAGGGATAAATATATCTGATTATATAGGAAGTGCAGGGCCCGCAGCTTCCAAAACTAAGAAATGACATACCAGTGGCATCAATCTTCAGCTGTTTGGCCCCATTTCTCTGACAGACATTGATTGTAGAGCAGGAATTATGAAGGACTTTCCTACCCTGTCTTGGCAGAGCTAGGCTGTCGACTTACCTGCTTCCAAGTTTTGTCCTTTTTGGACAGCAGTCTGTCTACAGTTGAAGCATGGGGTTTTTTTTTGTTTGTTTGTTTGTTTTGTTTTGTTTTGTTTTTTTTGTTTTTTGTTTTTTGTTTTTGTTTTTTTTTTTTTTTTTTTTTGCCAAGGATAGGCTTGCCACTAATTCAACCATCTCACACTGGAGATTCTTCGATGCTCATCTTCTACTTGGAGTGGAATAGGGGATGCTGTCAGGAGCTGGCATGTCTCAATATCAAAGAAATGGGGCCAATTGGCTGAAGATTGATGCTGTAATGTATGGAGAGAAATGGGAACTGTCCAGGCAGCCACTGGTATGTCATTTTTTAGTTTTGGAAGCTGCAGGCCCTGCACTTCCTATATAATCAGATATATTTATCCCTCTCAGGTCTCTGAGGTGGTTGAAGAATAGATAGCTAGAGTCTCATAGTTAAATTTTGAGTTGTTTAGGAATCAAGAGGGAATTCTGGATCTAAGAAGATATTTTTAAAATTATGAGGCAAGTTAGTATGAAAGCTGAGTTAGATATAGAACTTTAAACTCATGGAGATGGTTAGATAGTAGAATGT
>CAJQZJ010009141.1:10909956-10969205 GCA_907164525.1 Lophiomys imhausi
GGGGGGGATATCCTCCCCACCTTCTGGGCCTGGGATGTCGCTCTCTTAAATGACTTCCTGCTGATTTGGGATGTAATAAACCTGTTTGGGGCCCAAATAGGGATGGAAAATGAAAAGAAGTATAGGATATCCACATGGAAAACATGGTGGGTCCCTCCCAAAACAGCAAAACAAAACCAAAGAGCACAACCAACAAAGCAAACTTTGCTCAGTGAATATTCCTGGGAGGCCTGTCTGAAGGAAAATGGGGGGAGGAATAGATCTGGGGGAAAGGAGAGAAAGAATGGAGGTGGGAGGAGAGGAATGGAGGAAGGGGATGTATTGAAAACACACTAACAAAATGACAGGGAAGAGAGTGAAAGGCAGTGGAAGAAAAGAACCTCGAAAGTTTGCTGACTTACCAGGGATGGACAACAGGAAAAAATACTTTATCACATGTTATTCCAATGTTAGATCCCAGACAGCCTCAGTAATAGTACAATCAGTGATACAAAGAATTTCAGAAACAGGAATAAAATTTAAGGAAGAAAACTATAGTAAGATTAAGGTATACTTCAATGAAGACAATTCAAGACAATCCATGAAGATATTTGGGAGAAAATTATCCAAGAGTAAGATCAGGCTGGAAATTTATATTTAGGCATCATGAACAAGTAATTGCAACCAAAGCAGAGAACAATCACCAAAGAAAATTATGTGAAGTGGTGAGACACCAAGGCTAAGAATCATATATGTAAAATAAGATGCACACTCAGAGATGCAAAACAGAATCTAATGTTGGATAAAGATTAAAAAGACAACTGAATTTAACAATTAGGAAGTCTTAGTAACCTTCAAGAGTTCAGGCTCACACAAGTAATGGAAGGAATGAATATTTCTGATTGTTAAAGGGAATGTGAATTGAAAGTACATAACAAATTCCTCATTTGAAAAAATTAGTATTACAAGATGAAGAACTAAGACTTGACATCATGTGCCTGGAAAAATGTAACTTTCTCAGTCTATTGTTGTCATCTGTATCTTTATAGTAAACTTTTCTTGTACAGAACCATTGTTTTAATTGGAATGAAGCTATGCAGTGGTTAATCCTGTTTCTTGTTCCTCAGGGCATTGGTCTCAACACACAGAGAAACACATGAGCACTAGCCTTGTTCACATCACTCCTATCTGTGTTATTACAGGACTGAACTATAATTTGAACTAATAAAACTAATGTTGCTTCACTGGGACTTTAATACACTTATTACTTGAAATAAATCACCTCATTTTTCTAATCACTCTCTATTGACAATTTTACTAATTTGGTGAGATGATGATGTTGGAGTGTAAAAAACATGTTGAAATCAGCCTTATGTCTAAATCCAGATGTTTAAACATGTTAAACCACTATGGAGTATAATGATTTATATTCTCTCATTCAGGTCATAGCATGTGGCTTTAGAACACTTAGGAAAAGTGGCTTCATGTGTTCACATTTCACTTCTGAAACCATTGGCTCTAATTTGACTAAATTTACCAATGAAGTAAGTTTGATGGACTTGCAAAAAAACTCTAGTGGACATTTTTCACTTCCTATTAAATTCTGCACCTAACTGCTTCCACTGAGCAGACCTAGTGCTATCAACAAGTAATCTCTCAAGTGTACAGCCATTTAAACAACTTAGGTGATAATTACATGGACATTTTAAGTCTATATCAGTAAAATAAATAAAGACACGGTAGACCTGGTGTGGGTTTTTTCCCCCTTTCAATTAGGAAAAACTGCTAAGAGGAAATGTACTTTGCAATTAACCAGTACCCAGACAAGGAAACTCCCAGTCATAGTCAAAGGAACAAAGTTGCCTCAATTCATAAGTATTTCAAATAGCCTTGCTGATTTTACCATTGATGATTACATTTTAGGATCAATATCAACATATAAATTTAAGCACACATGATATGAATTTAAATTTGAAAAATTTTAAAGTTATATTCCTGCAAGTTACAGCTACAGTGCCTTGTAGGAAAGAAAGCCTATAGAACAGTCTAGATCAAGAGTCATCAAACATTTTGTAAACAATCCTACAGTAAATATTTTAGGTCTTATAGGTCATACAGTCCCAGTGACAATAATTAAAGCCTTCTATTGTAATACAGAAGCTTCCATAAAGAATATGCAACAGAACTAACATGGCTGTGTTCCAATAACATTACTTATAAACAAAGATGGCAAAAGCAATTATTCAAGAATAAGACCACACAAATGACAAGGCATATCAAAGGGACATGGGAACCAGAGGATCTCTGCCTCATCAAAGCTGTGATGAGGCAGAACAATAAAGTACATACAGCAATATTGGTTATAGTAAAATATAAAATAAGTATCCTAGTTCATAATGATAGATAATTATAAATGTGGAAGATATAAATTTCTCTGTACTTCCATGAATTCAATTTTTCCAGTCTATACATGAAATCATTGGGTATTTTTGTTTTTGTTTTGTTTTGTTTTTGTTTTTGCTTGTTTTGTTGATTAGTTGTTTTTGTTTTTCTGATTTATTTCACATAACATCTGGGGGCCACAACAGATAAAATGCCCTTTTAAAAAAAGTCTAAATAGAATTCTATTATGTCTATACATTATATTTTCTTTATCCATCCATCATAAATACTCTGTATCTCAGTTATTGTGAGTAGTCTCCAACAAACACATGAGTAAAATGGCTCTCTGATTCAGTTTTCTTTCAATTATACTCAGCATTGGATCTGCTGGTAGTTCTTGGTTTCAATCTTTAGTCCATTGTGACATTATGTATGTGTATGGACATGTAAAGAAAGGGTATATTTTTATTCTTTCCTGTGTTCTGAATACTTGTCAAAAACTAATTCATAAATATATGGAAAGTCTAGAATCTATGTTCTTTTGCATTGCTCTACCTGCCTGTTTTTATTCTAGCATCATGACACTTTGATTACTATGGTTTATAGTGTTTTAAACCAAGTAGTGTTATGACTGCAGCTTTCTTCTTTTTAACTCAAGATCATTTTAGCTATTTAGACTATTTTGTAGTTCCATGTAAATCTGAGGGATTTTTTTCTGTTTTTTTGAAAAATGTTGTTTCCATTTTGATATAAAGTATGTGAAATCTGTGCATAATTTGGGGTGATTTGGACATTTAAGGAATATTAACTCTTCCAAACATAAGCATATGCTATCTTTCCACTATTTCTCTTTCAGTTTCCTTAATCAACTTCATTGCTTAATTTTATTCTTAAATATTTCTTTAAAAACTATTGTGAATGAGAATGCCTTCCTGGTTTCTGTTTCAGATTATTTTTTCTTGGTTTTTGACAGGGTCTTATGGCGTAACTCAGGCTGTTCTAGATTGTTCTGTAACAGACTGAAATCATTTTTGCTATTGTTTTGAAATATTCCACAACTAATTTTTTATTAGTTCAAATGGCTTTTGTTAGTTTTCTGTATATAAGATTATATCATGTACATGAAAAGAATATTAAACTTCTTCCTTTAAAATTTGAATGATGCATGTCTTCTTT
Organism: Lophiomys imhausi; assembly: GCA_907164525.1. NCBI lineage: Eukaryota > Metazoa > Chordata > Mammalia > Rodentia > Muridae > Lophiomys > Lophiomys imhausi. The sequence goes on from CAJQZJ010009141.1 coordinate 10,913,494, forward strand.
CCTGCCCTGTTTAATTTCTCTAGGTAAGGTTTTTAATACTCTTATATTGGTTTCTTTTCTCATTATTTTAAGAAAATATCAGACAAGAAATAACTTAAGGAGGAAGGATCCACGCCAGTCTGCAGCTTGAGGGTACAGGTCCCAGCCCTGCAGAAAAGGCGCAGTGGCAGGAGCAGAAGACCAGCTAGTCACAGTGTCTCCACAGAAAACAGAGTGAACAGGAATTAGCACCAGATTATAAATCCCAAGGCCCACCGTGCTGACCTACTTTCTCCATAAATCTCTATCGCCTAAAGGTTCCACATTTTCCAACCAAGCATCACCAGCTGGGGGTGAAGTGCTCAACAGCCTGTACCTATCGTGCGCACCTGTGCCTATGGTTGGCATTTTAGAATTTAACCACAACATTCGGCCCTGGCCCCAGTAGGCTGATTATCATCTTATAATAGAAAATACTTTTGTTCCAACTTCAAATGTCTCTATAGTATTTAATATACTAACAGTGCAAAAACTCTAGTTTCTTCTGAGTTTCAAAGCAAGCTCTTTACTGTGAGCCCTTTTAAAATCAAAATACAAGACACATACTTCTATCTTTTAATAACACAGAATAAACTTCCTGTTCCAAAAGAGAGGAATGAGTGCACAGCAAGGAAAGATCAAACAAAAATAAAACCAAAACACACAAAGGAAAATCCCAAGTCTGTCAGCTCCACATCTGTCATGTGGGACTCATGGTGATATCTTTTTCACTCAGAGGAGCTTCTGTCCTCCTTCCCTTCCAGCTCTTGTTCTTAAATTGTTCTTAAATTCAGCCTTATGCAAGGTCTCAGGACACAGGCATACTGCAGCCATATTCTTTCTCAGAATAAAACCTGAATGGCCTATGTGCCCATTCCTGACAGAGTCCTTGCTCCCCAATGAAACATAGTAAGTGAGACCTCCACAGTCTGTATTTCTCTTCGCTTTCTATTATCTAAATTCCCACCAGAATGGTTCATTAATCTCTGTGTATAGCATTTGAAGGTTTTTATAACCTGGAACTGCAAACTCTTCCACATTCCTCACACATACCAATTCCAAAGGCACATAGGATTTTCATAACAATGGTCCCACTTCTCATTACTTTTGGTACTTTCCTTATTGCCATAACAACAACAAAAACTGACAGGAAGGAAATATTTATTCTAGATTACAGTTTGAAGGGAGACACTCCATGCTGGCAAGAAAGGCATATAGTAGGAACTGGACATTGGATACTCACATTGGAATGACAGTCAAAAAAGAGAGTACAACAGGAATTGGAGACCAACTGCAGACCCTCAAGACCTCCCCAACACTTCCTCCACCAAGGCTCTGCCTCCTAAACATTCCATATGCAAACCACAGCCCTACTGAATAGACCTGGTGGGTATGCGTGTGTTGTTTTAGAGTAACATGTTTCATTTATTGTAATTACTAGCTATAAGTTTGCCAAATATGATATTCATTTTGTTGAAGTGTATTCCTTACACACTTGATTTTATTGAGAGTTTTACCATTAAAGGATGCTGGATTTTGCCAAGTATGTTTTCTGTATCTATTGGCTTTGACTAATCATATGGTGGTAAATGAAGATCTTCCCTCTTTTTGTGTTTATTTATTGCCATAAGTTCCTTCATAGAACAGCTTTTTTTTTTCACCCCATGGATTTTGATACTATGAGTATGTGTTTTATTAGATTCAAAATTATTTTAAGTTCTCATTTCTTTGTTATTCAGGAATATGGTATTTCATTTTCATGTGTTTTTTGATTTTCTAAAATCCCTCTTATTTTGATTTCTAGTGTGATATCATTGGGTCCAGAAAAATACTTGATATTATTTAAATATTTGTGTTTAGTTTTTGGCTTGCTTTATAGCCTAGAAAATTATTTATAACACAGAGTATTCTGTATGCATTTGTAAAAAATGTGATTTCTTGCTGTTGTTGGATAGAATATTCTGCAATCATTTCAGCCACTCTACCTTTTTATTGTAAAATATAATCTGCTTACCCTCAAGGTAATTATGATAGGAAAGAGGTTATTACATCCATTTTTTATGCTTTATCTGGTTATCTTTGAGATCCTTTGTCCCTTTCCTTTGTATTTAAATAATCAAAATTATCAGCTCATCCTAGCCTACTATAAGATGTTTTATGTAAGTCTCATGTTATACAAAAATATATAGTAAAATCACAAAAGATAAAATACAAAGAATCAAAGCTTACACTCATTCGACTAGTCCCCACCTGGTAGAATGTTGGTCCAGAAGCTGAGTCTGTGCATAACATCACAGAATGCTGAAATAGGGGATTTTACAGGAGCCAGCATGGTGTCCAGGACTGAGGCATTATCTGCTATTTAATTTCTTGTCCTTCCCCAGGGAAAAGTCATTTCTCTCCATGTTTCACAGAGTGACATGGGTGGTGTAAAACCTGCCTCATCTTCCCTGGTGCTCCTTGTCTTATCTCTGTTTATCTTACTACAGTCAGGTGCTGCAGTCTCAGCCTAATTCTGTTGACTCTTGTGAGGATATTTCCATGCATGACCACTTATTCAGATTGATGTTTCTGAAGGAGAATGAGCACTGCAAAGTCCTTTCTGACCTTTAACTGAAGTCAGTCTGGACTTTATTCTTTCATTCATGAAAGAATAGATGACAAGCTAAGATTTTGCCTAGAGGGCTTAGTTTCTTCACTCCAGTATTGGCTACCTTCCATATTCATTATAAGTCACAACGGTCTCCCACAGCTACAAAATAAAACACAGAAATAGATGACAAAATGATAAGAGAGCCTTTTGAGACTCATCAGCCTAACCCCTTGCCATACAGAGTAGAAGCTGTGCAGTTTGTCTCACTCAAGGCTAAACAGCTTGTAAGCAACAGATCCAACACTGGGATTCGGGGTCTAACTTCCTGAATGATGTTCTTTATATTATTATCCTACATTATTGTCTTCTTCCTCTACTATGTGGCCCCTCTAGGGCACCAGAGAACATGGGCACTGACTCCCTACCACCTTCCATCTCTCAGTCTTCTCTACATGTGTTTGTCTGCAAAAGCTTTGATGGAATAAGAGAAAATGAGTGCTTTAATTTCCCAATAAAATCTGTCCTGTTGTGTGAGTCATTGTTTTCTTCTTTTACACTAGTGAGGGTAAAAACCTCTGGTTTTAATAACCGATACTGCTGAGTTCAATAAAAAGCACTTAATTCAATTTAACCCAAACCTTGATCAATGCCAGCTTCCCTTGGAATTTTATCTTTGTTTTAATTTGAGTCTTCTATGTTCAGAAAAAATGAGAAGTCAAGAGGAAAGGAACAGAAGTCAATTAGCTGGAGGCTTGTTTCTAGACAAAAGACATGAAAATACAAAATTAACAGGTAACCTCCAAAATTTAAATGTTTCTGCCCTATCAGATAATCTTTTTCTGGTAGAGTGAATGTTTTCATTAGTTCTGAATCAAGAAACTGAAGAATTCACAGCCACATTTGGAAAAAGATTTTAAAACAAAATATTCCCAAGCCAATTAGCATCAGATTTCTAAGCCAGAAATATATTGACTTTAATGTGTTAATAATCGAAAGATACGCTACTGTAAAATTAGAATCAGAAAGCCTCTTGAAAGCCCCAGTCAGCCAAAGTCCGTAGTCAGAGCACGGGAATGCTCTCAGGGAGAGAGGTTGAATGAAGCAGTCTTCAGAACAGTCTTGATATGCTTTTCTTAAATGATCCTTTTATTGTTTCAATAAAGCTCAGTCCTATATCTGAAAACATGAACATTTTAGAAGAATCACTATATACTACTACTGACACTCCTTTCTTAACTAATACGGAGAGTTCCTCCTATTATCCCAACAGTGAACCAGAATTTGCAAGGGTTATGAAGAATTAAAAGAAAAAAAAACCCTCCATTTTGCTTCAGTTATGTAGTTTTCAGTGCAAAGGCTTTTAGAGCTGTTTGAAGACTCATAAAATAAAACTGAACAGCAGGCCCAATTTTGAATCTCCCCAGCACAGGGTTACTGGCAGCCACATGCTTACCACTGTCCCTCAGTTCTAATTTAACAATGGGCCAAAAAGTCAGTTACTTATATGATTCTGAACTCCAGCTTCTGTAGCACCTGAAGTTCTATAAAGATTTCATCTCCAGGTTTGACTGGCCATTCTAACCTAGTTGGTAAGTTCAAGGCTAGTAAGAGAGGCTGCCTCAACAGACAAGGTAGACCTGGAAAAACATCTCTATTGGTAAAGAACTCACTTGCAAGCATAACAATTTACATTTAGCCCCCGGCACTCATGCAACAAAAGCCAGGCATGATGAAAACCGAGCACTGAGGAGGTAGAGATTAATCAATCCTTGAGCCCATTAACTAGGCAGCCTAGCCTAATCAGTGAGCTTCAGCACCTTGAGATACTCTGTATCAAAACACAAGGTTTATGGCTCTAAAAACATCTGAGGTTGTCCCCTGACCCACATTTATATGAACACACATATGTACACACATCTGCACATACATGTACATGTACACAAGCACACACAAATATATACAAAAACTCAAGGTTGAGATTGCCTGAGGAATGACACCCAAAGTTGACCACTAGCTTCTACACATATGCATACACATGTGCATATGCATATTTATGCAGGTCTGCACACACACAAACATATACCTGTATACACCAAAAAAAAGAAATAAAAATGATCAATGGCAGAGCTATATCAAAATCCAGACATATCACTAAAGTATGAAGTTACTCAAAAAATATCTTGGTTGCTGACTATATGATTATGAAAAATTAACAAAAAATTATCTCCTTAATGATTATATAGTTAGAGACTGGAGATGTAGCTCAGTGGTACAATGCTTGACTAGCATGTACAAAGTCCTGGGTTTGAGACTCTGTTCCACAAATACTACTAATAATGCACAGGCAGGAAAAGAAGATAAGTAGAAGTTTGGAGAAGAGCAACAACCCTAATTTAAAGACAAATTTAACGTACAGGGAAATATAAATCTTATGAGGTGTAGAAAATTAAACTTAGTCTTAAAGGAGAAAGTCGGTAGGAGCATTCCATTCATAGTCCAGAGAATGGTCTGAATAAAACTTAGTAGAAAAGTAAGCTAAAAATGTGATCAAATATCAAGTGTGTGCATTTGGACAAAGCCAAAAATCATCAGAATAAAAATGGTTTGGGCATTTTAATGAATGATCATGTCAGTTTTACAAGTTAATGCCAATGCAGTTGAAATTTTAGTGTATCTAAGAATCTCCTAAAAGTTATCAGAGCTCAGATTCTTGGGAGCACTGGCTCTACCAGTTAGGACTGAGGAATTCACTTCAAAGTTCTCGATGACAGTGATACTGCTACATTCTGGACAATGCTGAACAACAGCACAACACTTAATAACATTCAGATAAGAATACAGGATAGTTATGGCCACTGTATCTTTTTAATCTGAGAAACACTACATTATATTATTGCCCATTTGTTTATATTTGTTTTGAACTGAAAATTAAATTATCCACATTTCATTATTATAGACCCTTAGCTTCTGCTCTGTGGAACTGCAACTGTTAGCATATAAAAAAGTAGTCCCAAACTCGGTGAGGTCTTGTACAAAATAAGGTCGGTGAGGTCTTGTACAAAATAAGGTCCTTTACTTGAAGAAGACATTAAATGACTCTTGTCTACAGTAACACACAAAAGCATAATGCAATCATTGTTTGGGAAAGCCAGAAGACCAATAAGAAAACCTAGTAAGTTCACTGTTAACTTTCTGAAAATATTTTAGCAGACAGCATTATGAAAGGTAAATAAAGCAAACTTGAGAAAGAAAATAAACATGAGAACAATCTGTTTAGAAATCTTTATCCTTCTTAGACACAGTAACAATGCTGAGAATATACCCTTCCAATCTTTAGTCACTTTAGTGTATGCTTTTGAGAAACACTTTTGAGAACCTACTTCATGCCAGGCTTTGTACTTACATGTGTCTTGAAGCATATATACCTGACAAAATGTGTAATGAAGCCAATTTAATTTGAAAGAATAATTATCTAAGCAAGACTTAATAGTAATAGAAAGAAAAGTAGAAAGCAAAGCACCTTACTAAGAGCCTCCCACTCTTGGAATAGCTCCTAGTGACTTACTGGTTCATGAAGCCTCATCAATAGTAACCTTTCCCCTGGTTTGAAAAGGTTCTATGCTATAAAACTCTACTAAAAAGCACATGCCACCTGGGAGGAGAAATAAGTTAAAAGCCTAGCAGTTTGATCACTTCCTTTCTTTGGACTTTAGTTCCCCCAATTGTAAAATAAATGTTTTTGACCAGATGATCTCTGTGATCCTCTCTAGCTATGAAAATCTAGAACTCACTAGGCCTACATGCCAGGGGATGGGAGCAGCTTATGGCTTGGCTTTCAAGGCTGCCTAGAAATATAAGTTAGCATCATAAGCAGCCTAAAGTACTTACAGAGATCAAACTCTCTCCTAACCCTGAAGTTACAAGGAAAGGTTTAAACATGTCTCCAAGTCTCATGGGCAAATAATTCCCTTAGAGCTCTGGGACAACCCTTGGCTAATAAAGATTAAACAAATAAATATAAAAAATGGTTCTACCCAGCATCCTGAGAGGCTAATTTACAGTTAATGGTGGCTTTTAGGCCCAAGAAGGGTATTAACTTACAGAGTAGTAAAGTCTCTAAACACAGCCTACAGCTTTAAAAGATGTACAGGTGCCAAAATTAAGGGCCAAATTACCAATCTGTTTTAAATGATGGTCTGGGAGTGCTCAATATGACAAGGGAAATGTATGACAAATAATATCTTCAATACAAAGAATGAGTTGTTTGAATTTATTAGAGGAAATGTGCTGCCTCTTGGGACTTCTTTTTTTTGCCCACTCCCCAAAGTGGTGATTTTTCAAAATTGACTTGAAGATACACCTACTGCAAAATGACCCTTAAGCATAAAATAAGGTTATATTTTTAAGAGAGAAAAGTCATTTTTTAAAACTAAAACAGTTTCCATGTCAGCATTTGTTAAAACTCTTGGGAACTTAGAAATCTCAAGGAAATGCACATTCCATTAGTATCAAAACTAGGTGATTCCACAATATTCTCAACACTGCATTGCTCAACATGTGCAAAAGCTTTAGACCAGAGTAAAGCCGGCTGCCTCTACTCACTGACAAGTTTAAAAAACTGGATTGGCAATCCTGCTGGATGACAACAGAATGACTTCCTGTCAAGTAACCCCTATTCTGCAAGGTGACAGGAAATGGGTTTAAACACTGGTAATATCACTAATCAATTTGAAGGAGCACATGTTCCCAGCCTGCAATTGTGAAATTTGGTTGCAATGTGTTTGCTGCTTGCCGGGCCATGTGACTCAGCATAATGACAGATGAAAGGAAAGGTCAGATTTACTAGGTGTTGAAGAGGTGTCATCAAGAGCTGCATATTACTTCAAGATGTCCTTGCATTAGAGGCATCTCAAATGTAAGACTGCGTTTCACTTGCAAAATCATTCAGTTTTCGAACAACCCTTTATGGGAATCCCTAAACTTACTTCAACACATTAACAAATGAAATTTTTCCAATCCCTGATGAACTTTTCCTATCCCTGACTGATACCAAAAAGTGTAGGTGAATGAATGGTCTTACCCTTACATGCTCTTACATTGGTCTATAAGATAAGTACATGTATGTACTTTAAAGCTTTGACGAATCCATTCTTATGAAGTTAAAATAGTCATAATTGCCTGAAAAAATTCTTACTACCTCTATCTTGAGGTGGTTTGCCACCTTTTCAAATAGAATAGCATTTGTATCTTTCTTAAAAAGAAAAAAACATTATTCAGTCTTACACTAAGGAAGGTGTAAGAGAATGTGACTTTCTTTCTATTATATGATAGGGCCCTGGGGACTTCCTGCCAGAGTCCATTCACCTTACAGACTCATCACTTTAGTTAGTCATAACTTTCCCATGTATACTTACTGGGTACTAATTATATTCATGAATTGTCCTAAGCAAATGCAACAGTTAGTAGATATGGTCCCTCATGTCTGGTAGACATTGAATTAAATAAACAAACAATTCATAAATTAGACAAAAATATTAAATAATTATTCAATCAATGCATGTTCATTAACTGAGAATCAGTAAATAGACACAGAAAAAATATAAGAATATTCTAAGGTGTAAAGTAAATCACTAAAGGGCACTTACCTACCCTTTTTCAATGAAATTGTGATGTGATCATGTCCTAAGAAAAGGTAAAAGTCTTTACTATATTTTGTTGCCACTGCTTAAATTGAAATCTTATTTGACTTAATGGAACACTTGAACTGGATCTAAGAATGCTATGATAGAAGTTTACAAAAATAGGTTCAGAGTTTTTTATTTTAATTTTATCATCAGAAATTAGTAGTAGTTGGTTTGCCTTTGGTTTTGTAAAATTAAAGATAATCAGTTAAAAAAAATCAAAATCCAAAATAGAAATATCAGTAACTTCAGAGAAGTTACTAAAACAAGAAAAACAACAAAAATATTTTCAGGAAAAAAATCTAGAGTGGCTAAATATGTTATCAAATACTTCTGACTTTCAACAACAAAATAAGATATTCAAATTAACAGGAAAAATAAACAGAAGAGAAACCAACTCTGAGTGTACTTAGATGTCATTTAAATAAATACTTCAAAGCCACCATTTTGAATATGCTCAAGGAATTGTAAAGATGGTTTGTTCAAGAGGTTTAAGAACAATGTGAGGACTATTGCTCCACAAACAGGAAATAACAAATAAAAATGCAAAATATAAAACAAATAAATAGGAATTCTGAATTTAAAAGTATAATAACCAGAATTAAAAAATTGATTAAATTAGTTCAAGAACTATTGCAGAATTTTTGTCTGGGCTGGGAGACCCCCCCCCCAAGCAATATAGATGGTTTCCATAACTCTGGGCTGCCCATAAGAACTATTTGATGAAATGTTACTGCTAAGACACTACACACCTTGATTGTTAAAAAAGAAAAAGTGCAGAAACAGAGTAGAAATGTCCTCCACACTGGCTAGTTTTCATAATGCTGTTAGGTGCTAGGCAGGCTGATTGGAGAAGAGGGGTCAACAGTCTTACCCTTACTCAGCATAAAACACTATGAACTAGAATACAACCTGCCATAGAAGATGTGACCGTGTGTGCAGTCGTGACTCAGCTGTTATGTAGGTATCCAACTTCTGTTCAGATTTAAGGCCTACTCTACAGAAGGGAATAAATGCCTAGGACTGTAAACCAGGTCAAAAATCTATGTCTGGGAAGGCCATAATCCCTAACAGAGGATGTCACTGTTGTACAGCTAAATTGGCATAATGTCAGACTGCCTTCTAGATACCTATGTTTATATCCACAGACAAATACTTAGAAAAGTCTGTCATTGCCATGAATGGAGATGATCACAGAGACTCATGGCTGCCCAAGACATTGGGGATATGCAACAGTTGAGGGCTCAGCCTTAAAGAACACATTTATGCTCCACCTATAATGCTCAGGGAACATCACAGGAGAGGGGACAGAAATAATTTAAGAGCAAGAAGACTGGGAAAAAGATTGAATAACACTACTATAATAATTCACATTATCTCACAGAAGATGTGGCTGCCTGCACTGGGACTCTGTCAGTGACTGTAGAGAGGTTCACAGGACCCTACATTAACTACTGACCACTCCTACCTAAATTAATCCTACCTGAACTCTCCTACTTGAACTACAGACCACTGACACATTCTGGGGAATGGGAAGTCATCATCTTCAGTTGTACTGAAGATGTGCTCACCTATGAGCTTGCCAGGTTCCAGTTATTCAAGAGATAATTCCAAACCCAGAGTCACACAGTTGACCCCCTTTCAAGCTCAGTGTTTCATAGGGCAAAGCATAAAAGCGTAGATGTAGGAAAGAGATTTGTAGAGAAAGGAGATTGGCATAGGTGAGAAGGAGATGGAACAACCTGATTTTATAAGGTGATCAAAAGTCCCTAATCCAAGAGAGCAAAGGTCATGTCCAGCCCAAAAGAAATAACTACATAAGTTGTAGATGGCAGGTCAAAAGGTCAATAGAGCTGGATCTGATGGCATAGTTCTGTAATGCCTTCCCTTGAGAGGCTGAGGCCAGAGGACCACAAGTTCAGGGGCTGTCTGGGATACTGAATGAGTTTAAGGCCAGCCTGGGCAACTTAGTGAAGCCTTGTCTCAAAATAAAAGTTACAAGAAGGGTTGAGAACATAGTCCAGGGCTAGGGTTCTTGTCTAACACAATTACCAGTACATCAAAGGAAAGAAAGAAGGGAGGAAGAGGGGAAAGGAGGAAGGAGAGGAGAAAATAAAGGAAGAAGTCAATAGAGATTATCCAATATGATGAACAAGAACACAATATTCAAAAAAATGAAGATAATTTCAAAGATCTATGGGACAAAACCAATCATGTAAATATATTGCAAAAAGATAACAAAGAGAAAGCAGGTAGAAAAAACACAGTTTTAAAATGGCTGAAAATCAAAGCAGCCAAAGAAAGGGTCATAGAATATGTCACCAGTGTAAAACGGCACTTTTTATTTAAAAGTTTTTCATATATTTTTAGTATTGTTTCTCCTCCTCCATGTCAGGAAATCCTGCTGCTGAAGTTGAAGTCTGGTATTATGGGAAAGCCCCTGAGCTTGGTGCAAAATGACAGAATCCCTTTGTCAGCAGGGTTCCCTCTTCTCTGCCTGATCTGGGGAAACCCCAAGTACTCTATCTGAGGGATGTCAGATAGCCCTCAGGGAAATTAGGGCCAACCTTTTGCCCCATGAGTAATCCTTCAGTGAGCACCCAGGAATCCTAGAAATACCTCCCCATGCTAATGAGATCTCTTAGGACCTTAAGCTTTCAACAAATGACCTTTGTCCATGCCTCTAACTGTGCCTGGAGTTCTTCCGCCACCCCAGCTGCCTATAGGATAATTAAGATAAGACCATGCTGCTACATGTAAATGAAATATCTCTAATACTCCTAGTCCAGTGAATCAGACATATTCACCCCCCAAACACCCTCTTACTACCCAAGATTTATAATATCCCTGTTCACAAAAGAAACTTTCTCTCCATTCCTCCACCATGATTATCCGAGACTCGCTGTTTATTTTGGGCTGGGGAAAGAAGGGCCCTCTCTGTCCCAGAAGAATTCATCACTGTATCCACCTGCCTAAGCCAGGCTCCTGCTGCCTGGAACCCCTGTCTTGATGCACATTGGACAGTATGGGTCCTGCAGACTCTGTGGCCACCCAAGTAGCTGCCTCTGAAGCTTGCCAGGAGTGCTGAGCACAAGATGCTCAACTGTGGCATCAGCAGGTTTCTGACTGTTCCCAAGGCAGATTCTCCAGAGCCGAGTTGGACTCCCAAAGTAGCTTGACTCAGTCCAGGAGCTCCAAGCTCCTAACAGCTGCCTGGCCTGGTGCAGCAGCTTAGCTAGAAGAGCTGTGACCATAGCTTTTGTTGTGCTGTAGAGAGGGTCTCTTTCTCTCTTCTGCATGCTTATCATAATGGTTGTGACACTTGGTGGTAGAAATAATCCATTCTTCGGGCTCTGTGGGATATTCTGTGACACGGATCCTGCCCCATGTTCCATCCTTTTCTGCCTGGAAACCAGCTTGGACCTTATGGAGGAGAAGTGTACTCTTGTGCCTCAGTACTTGACAAGGCCCCAAACAGCTCCCTGGAAGAAGCAAAATGACATGCCCAACTACTACCAGCTCCTCCCCACCTACCCAATTCCATGCTTTTCTTTCTCTCTCTTTAGACAACAAATAGGCAAATAAACAAAAGGGAGCCAACCTGATTTTTTATCTTTTTAATAAGTTTAATTATTTATTCATTTTACAGCATGGTCATAGTCCCATTTCTCCCATCCTCCCCTCTTCAGAGTCCATCCATCTGGTTAGTTGATTCTGTGGGCCATGTTCTACTGGTGTGTCCCTAACCACTCTGGTTATTCCAATCCTTCCTCCCTCTCTTTTGCAGGACTCCCTGAGCTCTACCCTTATGTTTGGCTGTGGGACTGCATCTGCTCAAGCATGATGACTTTTTTTTTACTGTTATTAACTTTAATTTAAATCAGTGGCTCTCAACATGTGGGATACGAACCCTCTGGGGTCAAAAGATCCTTTCACAGGGATCACATATCACTGAAATTGTATTTAACATTACAATACATAACAGTAACAAAATTACAGCTAGACTTAACAACAAAAATAATTTTATAGTTGGGGGTCACCACATGAGGAACTGTATTAAAGGGTCACAGCATTCAGAAGGTTGAGAACTACTAATTTAAATTAATTTATCATTTAGTTTTTAATATTTATTACTTCAGGTTACATTTCCATCACAGTGTCCTCTTTCTAGCACTCCCAGTCCTGCCCTCTCACCCTCTAACCCTTATCCCTTCCATCCCACTGCTCTGGAGTGGAGTGTCCCTACATAACAGTCCCCCGCCCCAGTTCAGCAGTCATAAGAGGGCCAACAGCCTCCTCATACACAGGGAGCCTACAAGGCAGCACCACAGGGAAAAGTGTCTCATTGACAGGGAGACAAAACAAAACAAAGTAAAACAAAAGTCTATGTCCATGTTCCCTTTGGTGTGTGGTTGTAGTATAGATATCCTGTAATATATGGCTAAAATCTGACTATAAGTGAATAGATGCCATGTGCATCCTTCTGAGTCTGGGTTAGCTCACTCAGGATGAGCTTCTCTAGTTCCATCCATTTGGCTGCAAATTGCACGATTTCATTGTTTCTGAGAGCTGAGTAGTATTCCATTTTGTAGATGTACCACAGTTTTTTTTTCCATTCCTCGGTTGAGGGACATCTGCTTGTTTCCAGTTTCTAGCTATTACAAATAAGGACGCTATGAACATAGATGAGGAAATGTCCTTGTGATTCGGTGAAGAGTCATTTGGGTGTATACCCAGAAGTGGTATGGCTGGGTCCCAAGGCAGAGCTATTCCAAGTTTTCTAAGATATCACCAGACTGACCTCCACAGTGGTTGCACAAGCCTGCACTCCCACCACCAATGGAGGAGAGTTCCCCTTTCTCCACAACCTCACCAGCATATGCTGTCATTTGAGCTTTTGATCTTAGCCATTCTGACAGGTGTGAGATGGAAACTGAGAGTTGTCTTGAGTTGCATTTCTCTGATGATTAAGGATGTTGAGCATTTCTTCAAGTGTCTCTCAGCCATTAGTGATTCCTCCTTTGTGAATTCTCTGTTTAGCTCTGTTCCCCATTTTTTGATTGGATTATTTGGTTTCTTGGTGTTTAATTTCTTGAGTTCTTTGTAAACTTTGGATAGTAGCCCTCTGTCAGATGTGGGGTTGGTGAAGTTTTTTCACAATCTGTAGGCTGCCGTTTTGCTCGAATGACAGTGTCTTTTGCCTTACAGAAGCTTTTCAGTTTCATGAGGTCCCATATATTGTTGGTCTTAGGTCCTGAGCTGTTGGTGTTCTGTTCAGGAAGTTGTCACCTGTGCTGATGTGTTCGGGGGTTTTCCCCACTTTCTCTTCTAGTAGATTTAGTGTGTCCGGCCTTATGTTAAGGTCTTCGATCCACTTGGACTTAAGTTTTGTACAAGGTGATAAGTATGTGTCTGATTTCATTCTGTTACATGTGGACATCCAGTTGGACCAGCACCATTTGTTGAAGATGCTGTCCTTTTTCCATTGTACAGTTTTGGCTTCTTTGTCAAAAAGTAAGTGACCATAAGTGTGTGGGTTCATTTCTGGGTCTTCAATTCTATTCCATTGATCCACTGGTCTGTTTCTATATCAGTAACATGCTGTTTTTATTACTATTGCTCTGTAGTACAGCTTGAAATCAGGGATGGTGATACCTCCAGATTTTTTTTTTTTTTTTTTTTTTTGTGCAGGATTGATTTAGCAATTCTAGGTTTTTTGTTATTCCATATAAAGTTGAGAATTGCTTTTTCCAGGTCTATAAAGAATTGTGGTGGTATTTTGATAGGAATTGCATTGAATATATCAATTGCTTTTGGTAGTATGGCCATTTGTATTATGTTGATCCTACCTATCCATGAGCATGGGAGATCTTTCCATCTTCTGATATCCTCTTCAATTTCTTTCTTCAAGGACTTGAAGTTCTTGTCATACATGTCTTTCACTTGCTTGGTTAGCATTACCCCCAGGTATTTTATATTGTCTGTGGCTATTGTGAAGGGTGTTGTTTCCCTAATTTCTTTCTCAGCCCATTTATTTGTTGTATTAAGAAGGGCTTCTGATTTTTTTGAATTAATTTTGTATCCAGCCACCTTGCTGAAGGTGTTTATCAGCTGTAGGAGTTCTCTGGTGGAATTTTTGGGGTCGCTTATGTATGCTATCATATTGTCTGCAAATAGGGATTTGACTCTTCATTTCCAATTTTTATCCCCTTGATCTCCTTTAGTTGTCTTATTGCTCTAGCAAGACCTCAAGTATTATTTTAAAGAGATATGGAGAAATTGGATGTCCTTGTCTTGTTCCTGAGTTTAGAGGAAATGCTTCAAGTTTCTCTCCATTTAATTTGATATTGGCTACTGGCTTGCTGTATATCACCTTTATTATTTCTAGGTATGGTCCTTGTATGCCCATTCTCTCCAGGACTTTTAGCATGAAGGGGTGTTGGATTTTTTCAAATTCTTTTTCAGCATCTAGCGAGATGATCATGTGGTTTTTTTTTTTCTTTCAACTTATTTATATGGTGAATTACGTTGATGGATTTTCTTATGTTGAACCATCCCTGCAATCCTGGGATAAAGCCTACTTGATCATGGTGTATGATACTTTTGATGTGTTCTTGGATTCAATTTGCTAGTATTTTATTAAGTATTTTTGCATGTATGCTCATAAGGGAGATTGGTCTGAAGTTTTCTTTGTTGGGTCTTTGTGTGGTTGAGGAATCAGGGTGACTATGGCCTCATAGAATGAGTTTGGCAGTGTTCTTTCTAATTCTATTTTGTGGAAGAGTTTGAAGAGTATTGTTATTAGGTCTTCTTTGAAGGTTTGGTAGAATTCTGTGCTGAAACCATCTGGCCCTGGACTTTTTTTTTGGTTAGGAGATTTAATGACTATTTCTATTTCCTTAGGGGTTATATGGCTGTTTAATCTGTTAACCTGATCTTGTTTTAACTTTGGAAGGTGGAATCTATCAGGAAAATTGTCCATTTCGCTTAGGTTTTCCAATTTGGTGGAGTATAGGCTTTTAAGTAGGAACTAAAGATTCTCTGGATTTTCTCAATGTCTGTTGTTATTTCTCCCTTTTCATTTCTTATTTTGTTGATGTGGGTTTTTTCCCTCTGCCTTCTAGATAATTTGGCTCAGGGTTTGTCTATTTTGTTGATTTTCTCAAAGAACCAACTCTTGGTTTCATTGATTCTTTGTATCATTCTTTCTGTTTCTAAGTTGTTGATTTCAGCCCTAAGTTTGATGATCTCCTGCCTTCTGCTCCTCTTGGGAGTGTTCGCTTCTTTTTTTTCCAATTCACCCAGTTTAGCTGTTAATTCACTAATATGAGCTGTCACAATTTTCTTTTTTAAGGCACTTAGTGCAATGAACTTTCCTCGTAGCACAGCTTTCACTGTGTCCCATAGGTTTGGGTATGTTGTGTCTTCATTTTCGTTGGATTTTAAGAATTCTTTTATTTCCTTCTTTATTTCTTCCCTGACCCAGTAGTCATCCAGTAAAGAGTTGTTCAGTTTCCATGAGTGTGTAGGCTTTCAGTTATTTCTGTTGTTGTTGAAGTCCAGCTTTATTCCATGGTGGTCTGATAAGATACAAGGGGTTATTTCAATTTTCTAGTATCTGTTGAGGCTTGGTTTGTGTCCAACTATATGGTCGATTTTGGAGAAGGTTCCTTGAGGTGCTGAGAAGAAGGTGTATTCTTTTGTGTTAAGAGGAAACGTTCTGTAGATATCTGTTAGGTCCATTTGGTTCATGACCTCTGTTAGACTCATTATTTCTCTGTTTGGTTTCTGTCTCAATGACCTGTCCATTGTTGTGAGTGGGGTGTTGAAGTCTCCCACTACTAATGTGTGGGGATTGATGTGTGATTTAAGCTTTAGAAGAGTTCCTTTTACACATGTAGGTGCCCTTGTATTTGGGGCATAGATATTCAATATTGAGATGTCCTCTTGATGAATTGTTTCTTTAATGAGTATGTAATGCCCTTTTCTATCTTTTTTGATTAACTTCAGTTGAAAGTCTATTTTATTTGATATTAAGATAGCTACTCCAGCTTGCTTCCTGGGTCCATTTTTTTTTAAACCTTTTCCCAGACCTTTATTCTAGGTAGCATCTATCTTTGTTAGTGAGATGCATTTCTTATATGCAGCAAAATGATGGGTTTTGTTTACGAATCCTTTCTATATTTGGTGTAGGTAGTGGTTGTGTGTTTCTTTTGTTTTAGCTGCAGTGGAGCTTTTTGTTTCCTCTATTTTCTTGGGTGTAGTTATTTTCTCTGGGTTGGAATTTTCCTTCTAGGATCTTCTGTAGGGATGGATTTGTGGGTATATACTGTTTAAATTTGATTTTTTTCATAGAATATCTTGTTTTCTCCATCTATGTTGATAGAGACTTTTGCTGGGTGTAGTAGTTGGGCTGGGAACCTATGTTCACTCAGATCTTGTAGACTTCTGCCCAGGCCCTTCTGGCTTTTAAAGTTTCTAAGGAGAAGTCAGATGTAATTCTGATGGGTCTGCCATTTTATGTTACTTGACCTTTTTCTCTTATGGCTTTTAATATTCTTTCTTTGTTCTGTACATTTGGAGTTTCAATTATTATGTGGCAAGAGGAGTTTCTTCTCTGATCTAATCTGTTTGGTGTTCTGTATGCCTCTTGGAATTTTATTGGCATCTCTTTCTTTAGGTTTGGGAAGTTTTCTTCTATGATTTTGTGAAGATGTTTCCTGGACCTTGAAGTTGGGAGTCTTCTCTTTCCTCTATGCCTATAATTCTTAGGTTCCATCTTTTCATGGAGTCTTTGATTTCTTGAATGTTATGGGTGAGAACTTTTTAGATTTTTCATTTTCTCTCATTGTTCTACTGATTTCTTCCATCGAATCTTCCACACCTGAGATTCTGTCTTCCATCTCTTGTATCCTATTTTTGATACTCATGTCTATAGTTCCTGTTCTCTTCCCTTGATTTTCCACCTCCCGGATTATTTCTGCATATGTTTTCTTTATTGCTTGCTCTTCTAATTTCAAGTCTTCAAAAATGTTATTTGTTTTCAATGTTTCCTTCTCCAATTTGCTTGTTGCCTTGTCTCTTTCCTGTTCAAGTTGAGACACTTTGGCTTGGAGATATCTAATGGTATTCTCCATTGCTTTCGCTTGTAAAATTATGGAATCTTTGAATTCCTTCAGAGATTTAAATTCTTCATTTTCCAGAGTATGGATTTGTTATCATTTTCATGTGTTTCAGCTGTGGTGGTGTGGTCAGGGCTTGCTATACTAGCATAGCTGCATCTTGTTGGAGTCATATTTCCCTGACTTTTGTCGGATCTGTTCTTTTGCTGACCTTTAGCCATCTGGTTGTTCTTAGCTCTTTGTTCCTGGTGCCTTCTGGGGTTGATGCCAAGAAGGGTGCTTTGGTGTACAGGTCGTATACCTTGGTGATCCTTAGCTCTCCACAGGCTGGATGGGGCCTTGTGTGGAGGTTTCTGTGTCTCCCAGAGCTCCCAGAGTTCCTGTTGTGTCCCAACTGGGGACTCAGGTCAGGGATTGCGGTGGGATGTATTTTTGTAGGTTCCTGAGATCCAACTTGTCTTCAGATTGATGGCAGTGCAGGTTGGCAGGCCACAGACTGTTGGCTGGGGCTGTAGCTCCCCTGCAGCTTACATGTGGGACCTTGTTCGTGGTCCTCCCAAGCTGCTCTCAGGGGGTTCTCAGGATCATTGTTCATCTAATAGCCAGAAGCACTGTGATCTGGTACAGCTCACATCTCCCAGGCAATGGGCAATGGCCCAGGATTGTTTCACTGCTCACAAGTCAGAGTTCTCTGTTTTGTAGTCTGGGTATTCAGCATGTAGCAGCTCTGCTGGTATGTTCCTGTGTGTCCAAGCCCAGATGTTGTGGGCTCTCGAGGTCTTAAGTTTGGGGACCTCCCCACCAGCTGGAGACCTGAAAGGATCCAACAGGGAAGGAGTACAGTTCTCCAGTGGGAGGTGCTCAGTGTTAGTGTCTGGTGACTCCAATCCTTTAGTGTCTATATTTCCAGTACTGAGTTCTTTTTTGTCCTTGCTGGGCAGGCCCAGATGGACTTGCACCTGTCTAGATGGTCCCCAGGTCACCTCTGTGCCTCTTGGCACTAAGCACTAATCCCTTGTAGTGTGAGTAACTCAGGTAGTGCACACAGGCCAAGAACTCGCTGCTCCAGAGGTGGAACTATATATGCTGAAGATCTGGTTTCCCACTGGAGGAGCCAGCACTAGCAAAGGGGTCCGATATTAGCCCCACAACCCATCCAGGGCTTGGACCCAGTGTTCCAAGTAGTCTTCCAGCCTGGCCACCTGCCTTTTAAGCCACTCTGATCTCATCACTCCTGAGTCTTGCTGGACCTAATTTGGGTGCTGGAGCTGTGCTGTGGATACTGGCAATTGGAGCCTCTGTCCTCCAAGTCCCAGGAGACTGCACTGGTGCTGTCTAGCAGCAGTGTTCTTCCCAGTGACTGCAAATCCAATAGAGGGGGCCTATATGTCCAATACCCCTCAGGGCAAGCCCAAAAATGCTTGTCTCTCCCTGATTGGCACTCCGCTGTGGTCCTACTGCCATCCAGCAGCTCAGAATGTGCTGTGGCCCATAGACACAATGGTTCCACTGAGAATATATCAGTTCCATGGCTCTGTCTATCTTCCCCTTGGTGTAGGAATGCCTGCGTGGAATCTGGGAGCCCAGGAGCCTGGTGAGTAACCCTGTCTGGGGTTTGGAGCTGCTCACTGGGTATTTGAGTGGCTCGTACCCTGGTCCCTCTCCTGGTGAGGATTCTCCTGCTTCCTGCAGTCAGCAGCTTCTGCGGTTTCTGCTGGTCTATTTTTCTTTTCTTTTTTTTTTTTTTTTTGGCTTTTCGAGACAGGGATTTTTCTGTGTAACAGCCTGGTTGTCCTGGACTCACTTTGTAGACCAGGCTGGCCTTGAACACCAGAGATCCGCCTGCCTCTGCCTCCCGAGTGCTGGGATTAGGGCATGCGCCACCATGCCCGGCTGGTCTTTTCTGAGTGTCCGAGAGAGGAGAGTCTTGCCCAGGGACTTTTATTAGCCTCTGGGTCGTGGAGTGAAACCCAACAGGTTCACACCATTCAGATTATTGCTCAGCGTCTTATAACTCTGTAGTATTATAACTGTTTTCCCCGCTGTTCAAAATGCGTCCCTGCAGGCTGCCGCCATCTTGGATCAGCATGATGAGATTCTTAAGGGCATTAATGCCTGTCATGAGAGAAGAGCTTTCCTGCTTTAATCACTCTTAAAGATCTTTTTTTAATTAATAAGTTTATTTATTCATTTTACATCCTGATTATAGGCCCCTCCCTCCCCTCCTCAGGGTCCCACCCTCTTGACCTTTATCTTCATTCCCCCTCCCCTTCTCCTCAGTAAAAGGGAGGTCCTCTAAAACCCATACCATCCCACCCCAGAACATCAAGTCACATCAGGGCTAAGCACTTCCTCTTCCACTGAGACCAGGCACCACACTCGTGTTAGGGAGGAATGATTGAAAAGCAGGCATCAGAGTCCATGTCAGAGGCCCACACATCCCTTTCCCCACCCCCCTACTTGCTAGGGGGACCCACATGACAACCAACCTGTCCATTGGTTACATATGTGTAGGGAGGCTAGGTCCAGTTCATGAGTGCTCTTTGGTGTTTTAGTCTCTGTGAGTCTCCATGGTTTTTATGTGGGTTGTCTGGGGTTTTTGGCTTTTTTTTTCTTTTTTGGATTTTGGGCTTTTTGAGTTGTTTGTTTTGGTTTTTCAAGACAGGGTTTCTCTGTGTAACAAACAGTAATGGCAGTTCTGGAACTCACTTTATAGACTAGGCTGACCTTGAACTCATTGAGATCCACCTGCCTCTATCTCCCGAGTGCTGGGATTAAAGGTATGTACAACCACACCTGGCTCCAACACAATTTTTTTAACAAGAAAATCACACACATATTCATAAAATCACAAAGTCTGAAATCATAATATACAAGTGAAAGACCAGTAGAGAAAAAAATATCCAGTCAAAGCAATATGAAACAAAAAGTCTACAAAATCCCACTGAGTTCATTTTGTGTTGGCCATCTACTACTGGGCTTAAGCTTTATCCTTAAGTGCAGTTAATATACCCAATGAAGTCCATAGGAGAAGACCAATTTTTCTTTTGCAAATGGATGTCAATTGGAGATAGCTTCTTAGCTAGGGATGGGAGTCTATACCCATTTCCCTTTTCAGTGCTGTGACTCCATCTGGCTTGAACCTGCACAGGCCCGGTGCACGCTGTCACAGTCTCTGTAAGTTCACATGTGCGTCAATCCTGTTGGGTCTGTAGGATACTGTTTCCTTGGAGAAACCATCCCCTCTGACTCTTACAATCTTTCTACCTCCTCTTCCAAACACTCCCTGAGCCCTGAGGGGAGGGAGCTGGTGGAAAAAAATCCCTTTTAGGACTAAGTGTCCCAATGTCTCTCACTATCTGCACATCATCCAGTTGTGACACTACATATTAACAAAGGGGAGTAATTCACTAAGAGGATAAAGCAATTGTTAACATTTTGGGGTAAATGTTGGAGATCTCATTTTTATATAACAACCACTAAAAAGCAAAAAATGCCACATCATCTGTGACACACTGCTCCTTTGACCCAGGTGTGGTTTAAAAGCCATTCCACCACCAATTCTATTTCCCACTGTTCCATGTGGTCCCTGGAGCTCCAGTGAGTTTCCCTTCACCTTGATACTACAGCCCATCTCACACAGTCCCTCCATCTCGCCAGTTTTCCCACTCTATGGAGGCCCCAACTATTGTACACACCTCTGGCTCAACATCACATTCCTTCTCTAGCTGAGTGAGTTCCCAACTGAGTTTCCTTGGCCACCTCTCCTCTACTCTTACAGCAGAGTATTCTTTTAACCCATTGCTAGTTGCCTTGCTCCTCCCACCTTGTCTCCTTGTTCCTATGATCCCTGTATCCCACCCCTCTCAGACCCATGTTCCTTCCTCTCTACTTCTAGTATCATGCACTATCTCCTCCATTCCCAGATATCCGTTCTGCCCAGGACCCATTCAAAACAGCCATTCTGCATAGTTGCTATGAATCTAGACCAGATGTGTATCTGTTAGACACCCCATACCAGTACTTGGCCTCCCATTTTGGGCTTCACACACTTGAGAGATGGTACTGGCTAGTTTTATGTAAACTTGATTCAACCTAGAGTCATCACAGTGGAGGGAGCCTCCATTGAAACAAATGCCTCCATAACATCTGGCTGTGGGAAAGCCTGTAGGGCATTTTCTTAATTAGTGATTGATGGGAGATGGCCCAGGCCATTATGGGTAGTTCCATCCCTGGGCTGTGGCCCTAGGTTCTATAAGAAAGTAGGCTGAGCAAATCATGAAGAGCAAGTCACTAAGCAGCACCACCCCTCCATGGCCTCTGCATCAGCACTTGCCTCCAGGTTCCAGGCCTGTTTGAGTTCCTGTCCTGACTTTCCTTCGTGATAAACTGTTTCCTGGAAGTGTAAGCAGAAATAAACCCTACACACACACACACACATTCCCTAGGTCATGGTATTTCATCACAGTAACAGAAACCCTAACTAAGACAGATACCTACAAGATATCTAGCCTGACATCTTGCTTTGGAATTCTAATATCATGGGCTAAAACCACATACCAAAGGACATGCCTAAATCCAGTACTCAAAGGACTTTATATGTTACTATAGAGAAACTTGAATGTCTCTATTCATTGCTGTTCTACTCAAAATAGCTGAAAATGGAATAAACTTAGATTTCCACTAATAGGTAGAGGGGTTTAAAAAGTGATACATATATACAGTGAAATATTACTAAGCTATAAAGAAAAATATAATCACAAAATTCAAAGATAAATAGATATAACTGAAAATAAAATATTGAGTAAGGCAATTTAGGCCATGAAAGACAAATGCTGCATGGCGTCACTCATAAGTAGATCCAACTTCAAATCTTTTGTTTTGTGCATTTGATTAAGAGTACAAGTGGAATCCAAAAAAGGGACTGTGAGAGGAGAGTGTTAAGGGAAGAGAGATGGTAGATTATAATAAGCACAATGAAGATAAAGAAGCAACATACTGGGGATGGAAAGGTTTAAACAGAGGTGAACAGGAATGTAGAGGAGGTCTGAGGTGGGAGGAAGGCAAACCCTAAAGAGGGACATATGAAAAGATATGTAAATCTATTATCTCACAATCCAATTAAAGATATAGTTTAAGGTATAGTAGAATAGATGTGATATGAAAGGAGAGGAGCAGACACTGAGGGTTAAAGGATTATGCAGGAAATGTAGGGTGGAGCAGAGGAAGGGTAATAGGTGATGGACCAAAACTAAGGATGTATGAAAAAGCCTCATGAAAACATACTAGCTAGTAAATTAGTTTCAAAATATAACTTTAAAATACAATTTAAATGAAATTACCCCACACTTATAGTGTCATTTATAATGTCACAGAGGGCAGAGATAATTAAATGAAAATCTCACAGGAGGCATGTAATACCTCCCCACAAACTACTAGTCAAGGAGGTTCCAGGGACCTCCTCCAAAACACAGGATCTTACAATAGCCCTTTGTCATCTACCACATCTACATGGTAAGACCTAGCTACAGAAAACACAGCAAACTGCGGCAGCAGGACAGAGAAAGGTCAATCTCAAACTGACTGTGAAACTACTCTGCTGGCTACCATTTTTAGTGCCAAGCTGTGTAGTGCAGGGTGCTAGGGTGGTTAAAACGGCATATATGATTTTACACAGCTCTGAACCCTACATTCTACAATATTGCAGGCTATACTACAATGTATTATCGGTATTTTGCCTGCATGCTCAGCTGTGTGCTTCCTATATGCAGTGCCTTTGGAGGCCAAAAGATGGTGTCAGATCCTTTGGAACTAAAGATACAGACTCTTATGAACAGCCATAGGGTGCTTGGAACTGAACTCAGGTCCTTTGGAATAACAATGTTCTTAACACCTTAGCTATCTCTCAAGCCTCAAAAGGTAATTCCAAGAGTCTGTTAGCTACATCTTCTTCCCAACCATCACTGTATAGAACAGCTATTCTGGAACCTTGGATTATATGCTATTCCTCCAAATATCTTTACCCTTAGGCTAGTGAACCAGAGATAACTGCTAAATCCTACAATTAGCATTTGGAGAAAATGCTGCCCCACACCATTTCAGTAGCATTATCTTGTCTCCCATTCTGAGAAGATTTTTCTAAAATAGCAACCTCTTTTTTTTTTTAACTCTTTGCCAAGGCTTTTCTTCTGACTTCACAGAAAATATTCCATTGTGTATTATCCCCAATGACAAAAACTAAAAATGTGAAATTATTTAACCTTTTATCATTAGCTATCTAACCAAGATTTAATAGGAATATTTTTTTCAAATCCTTAAAAGACTTTGAAATGTTTAGCGTTAGTTCATAAAGTTTAAATTTTCATGAAAATGATTCTCCTTAAAATGCCAACTTGTTATTTATTTTAAATGGTAATATTATACCTTTTCATTTGATGACATTCATTTTCTCAGAAAAACAAAGCAAATGTGTACAGCAACATGTTAAGTGAAAAATAGAAGAGTTGATTCCAAACAGGTGATACCAATTAGCATAATGCAGACTATTTAAAAACAAACAAATAAAACTTTCATTTTCTGCACAAATTTAAGATTTTAAAAACTTCCAGGTAATGGGAAGTCCCAGAAGTCTTTAGAAAACATTCCTTTGCCCTCTGTACTTTCTACAACAGCTGCTTCTTTGCAGCTTCAGAGAGTAGTGGGTTTCTATCTTAAACCTGAAGGGAAAGAAAGGAAGAAAGTCAGGCCTATACTTCTCAAATGTCTCCATGGGTTAAATATTTGGAGGGTCAGCTTTCCAATCAGTGTTAGAACAGAATGAAGGTGCTCACTCTCCCTCACAGTCTATTAAACAAGCTGTCCCCAGCCTAATGGCCCGCTCAGTTTTTTGCATAGCTCACTGTTGGCCAACACTCTGGGATAACAAAAGAAGCACATTTTGTATTTTTAAGATTTGTATTTTGACTTCTCCTAGAGATTACTACCAACTCTTAGTAAGGAGGAAAATGGACATCGAGGTGACTCTAACCCAATCAGTGAAGCGTAATTTAAAGTGGAGAAGACAGGAGGCAGTGAGGCAGTTAGTCCACTGGGGGGCAGAGAAGCTACTTCTAAGAAAGGGACCTGGCTGAGCCTTGCTTAGACACAAAAGTACTAATGGATTTAATGTGACATGAGCAAGTCAGCTATGTCACTAACTGTTATGATGTCTATAAAATTTGCTGTAGGTGTCTCTTGATTGGTCACTTTTCACATTCTTATGTTTTAACTAACAAATCTTTTGTAGACTAGACTAGAGTACATTCCAAAATAAAGTGGCCATAAGCAAAGTTGATACCTACTACAAATAACATAATAATCAATCAAAGAAGGTAACTATCACAACTCTGAACTATTTTAAGAAGAAGTATTCTGGACCTCTGGTGGCTTAAGTATTGTGTTGATATTACCTATATTAATATCATCCCCCATTAAGATCAAATTTTTTCAGGGGACAGAATGATGTTTCTTTTTCATCTTCTACATGTACACATGTATTGACACATACATATACAAATATGTAGCAATTACAAAGATTCAAATTAGAAATGTATTAATGTGGTAAATAAGACGTGCATAGGCTTCTGTACCCTCTATAGAAAGTTCAAATAATAACTATCCAGAGTCAAAAATGCTTTTATAAAAACCATAAAATATGAGAAAAGGCTGATATACTGGAATGGATCTTATGATAAAATAAGGTCATATTAGAAGAGTGAGAAAAATGGTCCTTTTCCCCTTCCTCAAGTCAACTTGATGTCATACATCTTTAAGGTTTCTACAGTGACTAAGGAATTCTGAAGCAGATATCAGCTCATCTAACATTCTAGGACACTTCCCAGGAATTTCTATCTGGATCACCTCACAAAGAACACAGGAGGTTAAGAGGTCAGTAGAAACAACAAGGGGGAGGTGTCAATGATGAACACGCAAACCTTGATGTCCCTGCTAGCAATCGCCAGGCACGCACAGCCACACATGAGCCATTATGCTCATTGCTCCAAACAGAAAGAGATCTAGCTGCCTGGCTTGAATCCCCAGAAAGCGTGCCACCAAACACAGACTCAGATTGTAAGAGAGATGCCTATTACAGTGCAGCTTGGCAAAGAACAGAGCTGCACATACACAAAACAGATAACCAGATTCATTAAATAAATATTTTAAATGGAGAAAAGAAGAACAAAACCTAGTTCTATCACATATGGTTTAAATATCACTCTGCCCACTAGAGGAAACAACCACTAAACTCATTACGATAAATAGTAGAGAACAGTTCAACCACATCCAGGATTTCACACATTTACTCAACCTTAAGTTCCACCTTCTGTCACCACCTAGACCAGGGGAAAAAACTCAATCAAACACTTGTACTAAGCACAAGAGCTGGAGCCACCATCCTAAGCAGAAATTCTGCCTATCCTCAGGCCAGCCTGCAACTGTGCCCACATTAAAATCTGAAGTGCCAGTACCGCCTAGCCAGGAGAGGAGCCTGTGGTAGATCCAACAGAGGTGATCACAGTGCCCAGGCAACTGCATTTCCACCTGCAGAAAAATGAAATTTGACTCATATCTTTCACCTTGTACAAAAATCAATTTACAATAAAGACATGAATTTAAAACTGAAGCACTAGTGTATAAATGAAAACATAGGAGATACCCTTCGAGGTATTGGGGTAAGCTAGAACTTTTTAAAGAAAACAACAATAGCACAGGAACTAACCCCAAGTATTACAGATGGGACTACATAAAATAAATTTTCTGCACAGCAAGGAAAATAATTAGCAGAGCAAACAGACAACCCACAGGGTGGGAGGAAGCTTTTGCCAGCTATATTTAAGACAAGGGACTAATATTTAGAATACACAAAGAATTACAAAACTTAAATACCAAGGAAGTAAAACTGCCCAATTAATAAATGGACAACCAACTAAACAGAGTTTTCAAAGATACGAAAAACAAATGGCCACAGTTACCCTGATACCTAACTCACACAAAGACCCAACAAAGAAAGAGAGCTTCAGACCAATCTCCCTCATGAACATAGATGCAAAAATACTTAATAAAATACTGGCAAACAGAATCCAAGAACACATCAAAAGTATCATACACCATGATCAAGTAGGCTTCATCCCAGGGATGCAGGGATGGTTCAACATATGAAAATCCATCAACATAATTCACCATATGAACAAGTTGTAAGGAAAAAACCACATGATCATCTCACTAGATGCTGAAAAAGCATTTGACAAAATACAACATCCCTTCATGCTGAAAGTCCTGGAGAGAATGGGCATACAAGGACCATACCTAAAAATAATAAAGGCAGTACACAGCAAGCCAGTAGCCAACATCAAATTAAATAGAGAGAAACCTGAAGCATTTCCTCTAAACTCAGGGACAAGACAAGGATGCCCACATTCACCATATCTCTTCAATATAGTACTTGAAGTTCTTGCTAGACCAATAAGACAACTAAAGGAGATCAAGGGGAAACAAATTGGAAACGAAGAAGTCACATTATCCCTATTTGCATACAATATGATAGTATACATAAACAATCCCAACAATTCCACCAGAGAACTCTTACAGCTGTAAACACCTTCAGCAAGGTGGCTGGATACAAATTTAATTCAAAAAAATCAGAAGCCCTTCTTTATACAACAAACAAATGGGCTGAGAAAGAAATTAGGGAAACAACTTCCTTCACAATAGCCACAAACAATATAAAATACCTGGGGGTAACTCTAATCATGAAAGTGAAAGATCTGTACGACAAGAACTTGGAGAAAGAAATTGAAGAGGCCACCAGACAATGGAAAGATCTCCCATGCTCATGGATAGGTAGGATCAACATAATAAAAATGGCCATCCTACCAAAAGCAACATACAGATTCCATGCAATTCCTATCAAAATACCAACACAATCCTTTATAGACATGGAAAAAGCAATTCTCAACTTCATATGGAATAACAAAAAACCCAGAATAGCTAAATTAATCTTGTACAATAAGAAAACATCTGGAGGTATCACCATCCCAGATTTCAAGCTGTACTACAAAGTAATAGTAATAAAAACAGCATAGTACTGGGATAGAAACAGACCAGTGGATCAATGGAATCGAACTGAAGACTCAGAAATGAACCCACACACCTATGGTCACTTAATTTTTGACAAAGAAGCCAAAACCGTACAATGGAAAAAGGACAGCATCTTCAACAAATGGTGCTGGTCCAACTGGATATCCACATGTAAAAGAATGAAATTAGACCCATACTTAATCACCTTGTACAAAACTTAAGTCCAAGTAGATCAAAGACCTTAGCATAAGGCCTGACACACTAAAGCTACTAGAAGAGAAAGTGGGGAAAACCCTCTAACTCATTGGCACAGGTAACAACTTCCTGAACAGAACACCAATAGCTCAGGATCTAAGACCAACAATCAATAAATGGGACCTCATTAAACTTAAAAGCTTCTGTAAGGCAAAAGACACTGTCATTCGAACAAAATGGCAGCCTACAGATTGGGGAAAAAAAATCTTCACAAACCCCACATCTGACAGAAAGCTAATATCCATAATTTACAAAGAACTCAAGAAATTAAAAGCCAAGAAACCAAATAATCCAGTCACAAAATGGGGAACAGACCTAAACAGAGAATTTACAAAGGAGGAATCACTAATGGCTGAGAGACTTGAAGAAATGCTCAGCATCCTTAATCATCAGAGAAATGCAACTCAAGATGATTCTGAGATTCCATCTCACACCTGTCAGAATGGCTAATATCCAAAGCTCATATGACAGCACATGCTGGCGAGGGTGTGAAGAAAGGGAAACTCCCCTCCATTGCTGGTGGGAGTGCAGACTTGTGTAACCACTATGGAGGTCAGTCTGCCGATATCTTAGAAAACTTGGAATAGCTCTGCCTCGGGACCCAGCCATACCACTTCTGGGTATACATCCAAATGACTCCTCACCAAATCACCAGGAAGTCTCCTCCTCTGTGTTCATAGTAACCTTATTTGTAATAGTTAGAAACTGGAAACAACCCAGATGTCCTTCAACTGAAGAATGGATTAAAAAACTGTGGTACACAATGGAATACTACTCAGCTATCAGAAACAATGAAATCGTGCAATTTGCAGCCAAATGGATGGAACTAGAGAAGCTCATCCTGAGTGAGCTAACCCAGACCCAGAAGGCATCTATTCACTTATAGTCAGATTTTAGCCATATAGTACAGGATAACTATTACAACCAATGCACCAAAGGGAACATGAACATAGACCTTTTTTTTTTTGTCAATGAGACACTTTGCCCTAGTGGTGCTGCCTTATATGCCTCCAGTGTATAAGGAGGCTCTTGGTCCTCATATGACTACTCAACTGGGGCAGGGGACTACTATGTAGGGACACTCCACTCCAGCGAGTGGGATGGAAGGGCTGAGGGTTGAGGGTAGGAGGACGGGACTGGGAGGGGTGGAAAGAGGACACTGCGATGGAGATGTAACCTGAAATAATAAATAAATATAAAAAGTATTTAATATCTTTATTAAATATTAATATAAGTATTAATAGCCATCAAAGAAATGCAAATTAAAACTGCTATAGGATACCATCTCACCCTAGTCAGAACAGCTATCATCAATAAATCTGACAATGAATATGCACAGAAAGGATGTACCACAATATAATGCAACCATGAATGCCAAGTTGAAAGCTGACATTCTAATCAATGGTGAAAAGTTGGAAGCCTGTCCTCTACAACTAAGATGAAGAACAAGGCAAGAAAACTATCTATAATCAATGTATTCAATACACTACTGCAGCTCTGGGCAAAGCAATTTAGGTAGGAGAAAAGGTGTAAAAGGCATTCAAACAAGCAACTGTGATGTGAAACTATCAACATTCACTATTGACATAATCTTCTATATAGCAAACCCTGGAGACTCACTAATAATTGACAGACTAAACAAATGTACTAAAGTTGAAGACTATAATTCAGCATACAAAAAGTAGAAGCATTTTTGTGCACTAACAATAAACTATCAAAAAAGAAATAACCCTGCCAGGCACTGAAGTGCACACTCAAGAGGCTGAGTCAGAAACACTACTACTTTAAGGATAGTTTGGGATGCACTGAAACTTCAAAGACAGCCTGCATAATATAGTGAGTCCTGATCCAAATAAATGAGAAAGATACTGGGCAGTGGTGGTGTACACTTTTAATCTCAGCATTGAGGAGGCAGAGGCAGGTGGATCTCTGAGTTCAAGGCCAGCCTCGTCTACAGAGTAAGTTCCAGGACAGCCAGGACTACACAGGGAAACCCTGTCTCAAAAAATATTTTATATATACATATATATATATATATGAGAAAGAGAAAATTTTAAAAATTTTATTTTTAAATCATTATCGTATACTAAAAATGTGTTTCTAACAGCTACCAAAATGTCATAAAATGAGATGCATAAAGATAAGTTTATTCAAGGAGGTGAGAAGGCCTGCAGTAAGTTGTCTCAGCAAGTAAAGGTGCTTGTCATCAACCCCAACCCCCCGAGTTCAACATAAGGGATCTACATTGTAGAGGAGAGAACCAAGTCCTTCACGGTGTCTTCCGACCTCAACACACACACACACACACACACACACACACACACACACACACACACAGAGAGAGAGAGAGAGAGAGAGAGAGAGAGAGAGAGAGAGAGAGAGAGGTGTAATTTTTTAAACCCAGATTCAAAGAAGGGCAAGTCGAAGTAAAAAATCAAACAAAATAATCTACGGTGACAGAAACAAGAACAATGGCTGCCTTTCGAAGGTGAAGACTAGAAAGGAATAAAAGGAGACTTTTTGAGGGAAGGAAGCATGACAAATCTTGTTCGATATGGTGTTTAATATTTAGTAATATGTTCATCAAAACTAATCAAGTTTTACATTTAAAAATGTTTTCATTGTACTATATATAAATTTTACTTTAAGGGCTGGAGAGATGGCTCAGCGGTTAAGAGCACTGGCTGCTCTTCCAGAGGTCATGAGTTCAATTCCCAGCAACCACATGGTGGCTCACAACCATCCATAATGAAATCTGGTGCCCTCTTCTGGCCTGCAGATATACCTGCAGACAGAACACTGTATACACAATAAATAAATCTTTAAAAAAAAAAAAAAAAATTTTACTTTAATTCTTTCAAAGTGCCAGTAAAGGAAAATCAACTCCAGTTCCTTCCATTACATATCAAAATATATCAATTCCTATGTAAAATAAAAACCAATCTGGTTTGCTTTCTATTGTTGTGATAAAACACTAACCAAAACCAACTTGGAGAAGAAGGGGTCTATTTTAGTGTATACTATATGTATATCCTATTAAGAAAGGAAATCAGAGCAGAAACTCAAGGCAGAAACCTGAGTGCAAAGTTGAAACAGAGGTCATACAGGAATGCTACTTACTCACTCGGTTGCACTCCTGGCTTGCTCAGTTTGCTTTCTTAGATAGTCATGGACAACTTGTCCATGGTAGCAGCACCAGCCATAGTGGGCTGGGCCCTTCCACATCAACCATCAATCAGGAAAATGTCATGCAGACTTGCCTATAGGCAATCCGATGGAGGCATTTTTCTCAGTTGAGGTTCCTCTTCCCTAATAACTTGAGCTTGTGACAAAAACTATCTAGAATGCTAAGTGACCCATCTGCCTCCCTATACCTATCAATGGATAGCATAGCTTAAAGAGAAAATTCTGAAATGCATTTAATTTCTACATATTAGGAAAATTATATTCACAACAGAAAGACAAGGATAGTGAACACCCAATGGCATGTTCTGTTTGGTTTTGCTTTTTCTTTTTGCTGCTTCTCATTGCATTCATACAGTCAGTGTTCACCTTCTAAGGAAAACCTACCTGAACATCAACTAGTGCCTATAACCCTTTGAGACTTGCCCCCATAAACTGGGACTAACTCCAGACAAATATTGTCATAAAAACAACAGCCTGTACCTTCAGGAACAATTGTTCCCCAGTAGCCCCAACAAGGACATTCAAGTCAGTAAGACTGACCCTTCCCAACATTAACCCAGGATTTTTACCAAACTGACATGGAGATGAACTTATCTTGTCCAGCTGGCTGCGAAACACATGCATAAATTCTTTCTTGCTCACCCTCAATGCTAGCCTTTCCCTCCCCTCTTCCTGTTTCTTTTCTTTTTCACACATGCACAAACAGTCACGTCGTCATATGAGACAAGTGAACACTGAATCTTATGGGTAAAAAGCCAGATGTTTTCCAATTTTCCTTCACAAAACTATATTTTATATCATGTTCTTCTATGGATTTATAGCCAATGAAGAGATGTACTACATTAGCTCATGGAGGGGGATGATAAAAACTGGAAAGGAAGAGTCAGACAAGGCAAAGAGAAGCTATCCAGAAGGCTGCAATTGGAGAAGCATGACAAATGGGCAGCGCCGTTTTAGAGGGTTCAGGCAGACAAGCAGATTGCCTGACTGGGAGAGATTCTCCACAGCTGGAGCATAGCACACACCATCTGGAATTTTTTAAATGTGCTTTCCCCAGGTGATCTGATTCTCAGAGTGCCAATGGAGATGAGAGGAGGGGGAGATCGAATAGCTCGGAATAGCTACAAATGCTCCCCCAAATTATTTAATGAAATCTTGCTTGAATCAGTTTCAGCTTCTCCAAACTGAGCCTCTAGTTTTGTGTTATTTCCTTACAACTAGTTGAATGTTTGGATTTTAACCCCTAAAGGTTTTCTATGTAGGGGAACAAAACAATACTCATAGTATAAGTGGTCAAAAGAAACATTTAAACTGTCAGATTTGGTCCAAATTTCCAGCACAGGCCAACAAAGCCTCATTTTCAGCCTACTCTTTGACTGATCTTAGCAATACTTTTCCCAGTATTGCCACATGGAGAGCTTAATCCAAGGTCCTCAGTTTTCTTTCCCACATGGTCCAAACCCCAGTTTTAAACCACTAAAGAAAAATAAAATTTAAAAGATAAAGAACAATCATAAACCCTTATAACTAAGGTTTGGTTTTCTCTTTCATAAACATATATATTTGTGGATATGGATGTGGGCTTATAGAGGAACATGTAAAAAGAAAACAGTAAGAGCTTGCTTTAAATTAGTAGGACAGGGATAAATTAAAGATAGCTAAGGGAATTCTAATCACTCCTCCCACTTGCTTTTCTGTTTGCTTTGTTTGGTTTGGGTTTGTTTGTTTTGTTCTCCATCTCCTCTTTGTATAAAAAGCCAGATAGTAAATATTTTAGGCTTTTGGGCCATACAGGCTCTGTTACAATCACTCAATTCTGCTAAAAACCCATCACAGACAGTATGAATGAAGGACTGTGGTTGCATTCAATATGTCAATATTGAAATTTGAACTTCATAGGCTTTGACATGCTCTCAAATATTATCCTTTTTTGTTCCTTTTTTAATCATTTAGAATGTTAAAACCATTGTTATCTGGCAAAATATACAAAAGCAGGCAGTGAGTCAGATTTGAGCCATACTTTCCTAATCTCTGTTTTATACCAATAAAGATCATTATCCTAGTTTCATTTCCTGAACTACACAATGGTTCCAGCAAAAGTCTTGTCCATGACCTTGCTTGATATATTTTGTAATTAAAGTATTCTAATGCATTGTGAAGGAATGAGGTATACAGTCGCAGGACCAATACTGGCGGTCAAATTACATACATACCTACATAAAATAAATCCCTTTCCCACTTTTAACATCTCAAAAATACTCCATTTGCCTATTCTATTAGCATATCTTCTCTTATTCTTATCAGTTTCAAGAAAGATTGATGTGTGGTAACACTGAACATTTTCAAGTATCTACCATTGCTTTATTTTGAAGATGCTAAATATAGGCACCTTTAATTTCTCTCTGATTTTAGATCAAAACATTAATATACTAGCCCAAATAAAATAGCATTTTTATCTTAAAGGACTCATTTTTGGGGAACACCAAATTCATATGTCATCAAAGCAAATAGATATGAGAATAAAAATTGCAGACTAGTTTAAATTATATAATGAAAAGTTTGGGTGAACACATTTCACACTTTTTCACAAAAGACCTACACCTAGATAGAGGTCCTGTGTC
Source organism: Lophiomys imhausi (assembly GCA_907164525.1). Lineage (NCBI taxonomy): Eukaryota > Metazoa > Chordata > Mammalia > Rodentia > Muridae > Lophiomys > Lophiomys imhausi. The sequence continues at coordinate 10,947,086 of CAJQZJ010009141.1, forward strand.
AGGGGTCACAGCCACAGCTGTGAGCCTGCTCCCACACCATGAGCTAAATGTGGGGACACAAAGAAAGAAAAAATGGAAGAGTGGCAAAATAACCCCAATATTTCACATAATTTGATGTCTCAACATTCTATGAAAATATGGAATCTCTCATCAATATGTTAAAAATAAAACCTATGAGAAAATGTCAATGCCAAAAATATATGAAAAAATGCTTTCTTCCTACCAAGGACAAAATCATTAAAATGCTTTAAAAAAATCATAATGTAATGAAACATTCCTCCAACACTGATGGGAAAAAATACTATATCGAAAAGAATGATCATTACAAAGGAAAAAAAAGATATTACAAACACAGTAAATTATGGGAAATAAATCACAAAGGACATAATAAAAGGATGATAGGTCCTAAAAGAATATCTTTAAGGTATATATTGGGGGTATATTTCTGTTTAAAGTCAATTATGTATTTAAAAGTTTAAGGGTACAGTGTTTAAAATTTTACCCAAAAAAATTTTTGATAGGAAACAATAAAGAATCAAATTAATCTATTGGTGTGTTCTTCCCTGGGAAAGATATTCCTCTCAGTTTCAGCATTCCTTAGAATTGCCTGGAAAAAAAAGAATTCCTTGTAGTTCTCTGGGTATGGTTGATGCCTCTTGGGTTTTCCCCTGTCCATGTTAGCACGTCTATAAAAATACACACATAAGTAACATTATACAGACATTTAAAATAATTAATTAAATATATAATATGTAATAATAAAAATATAAAAATATACAGGCATAAATACAACTGAACAGGTTGTATTTATGTATTTAGGAATATGTGTGTGTGTGCGCGCGCGTGCACACTCATGTGCATGTTCACATACTTGTAAGTAATAACAACCAATGAAAAATGAGGCCATAAATTTGAAAAATAAATTTATAAATTTGGAGAGAGGAAAGAAAAATCGATGCAATTATATTATAATCTCAAAATAAAATAAATAATTTTTAAAAGAATCAAATTAACTGTCTGGTGACAAGTACAAAAAACAATTTATCAAGATGCACCTAATCTTATTGCAACTTGATATGCCAAGGCTGGTCAATATCCGTCGGAAGCATCTCGTTTTCTGAGAAGAAGGGAAAGGGGAAAGAGGATTAGATTGGGGGGGGAATGGTGGGGAGGGACAGGAAGGAGATGACGGAGGGGAAGATCTTTTTAAGAAAAAAAAGAAAAGTAAATAAATAACTTTTAAAAAAAACAAAAGTAAAAAAAGAGAAACTCAGAAAAGGCTGTGTATCAGGATAAGATTTTCTGAACAATATGGTCTTGCATAAAGGGTTCTTCAAAGAAAAAATTCCAGATATTGAAAGGAAGAAGTGGTATACCAGTGACAGAGGATGCTGGATGCAGAACTTGGGCAAGAAGAAAATCTGCCAGTCATGGCAAAAAGAGTCCATCAAATTAGAAAAATAAAAGTTTTTAAAAGCCTAGAAAGTACAATGTCAGACTGGAGAGTTAGGCAATGTAGCTCTATGACAGACCCACATCTCCATTATATAGCCAATTTGAGCTAGTAATCAATGAGGATTATAATTAAAAATTGTTTTCATTTGAACTTCCTATGCATTAATTTTATAGGTAAATCTTTGATTAAGAAAGAGTAAGCTAATTCACCCATGGTTACATAAGTTGGTGACAAGTGTAGGCCTCCAATTCTGTGTACTGTCTCCAAATGATCCAATAGGTTTCCATTGCAACACACTGCAAATTAAATACTATATATAAGGGGCTTTAAATATATTTATTAACAAAAAACTTATAAAATAAAAATGTCTATATAGTAAGTGGTACTAGAAAGTGCTGGCTTTTCTCATGGCTATAAAGGGACAATGACTATATACACAATCAGTTCACTTTGATGGGAGTGGATGTAAAGGAAAGAACTGAAAAGAGAAGTCATTTCAAGATTTCTCCATAATTCCTATAAAGAAGTGTTCTCCTTCAATAAGTCACAGTAGGATTTTCCTGCAAATGAGTTAGAATCATAACCAATTCGAAAGCAGTGTTTCATTTTACAATAACAGCATTATGCCATGTACAATGCCATATATCTTGTTTGTTTTCTTTTTTTAATTGGGTGATAACCACCTCCTACTTTGCTTTCTAGATTTCAGACTGGCTAGGAAACACATGTCAGTTTCTTCTGTGATTCCTGCTCTTCTCGACCACCAGGTGTCAAATTACTAGGAATTATATGCAGTCAGAAATACATACTGAAAGAGAAATAACTGGTCATTTCTAGTTACAAACAAAATAATGAAATATAGTGACCTTCCAAACTTTCTTTCTTGCTCATAGATACTTGGTATCAAGTAGATAAATCTTCTCATTACATACTTTGAGATTATTTAAAAGGTGACTTTTTGTTGTATTTTTCCCCATCTCTCTGATGTCTACAAATATGAATGCCTAAGAGACCAATATCAGTACTGTGGCCTTCAACCAGAGATTTAAATTTATAACCAGGGGATCCACTCAGATCTCAGCCAGTAATCTATGCATAAGCAAAGCTGATGGTCAGAGCCAGAAATCATGAAGTAACGAAAGTAAAAATCCAAAAGATAAGCCAAAAACTATAATACAAAGTTGGCAGAAGGAAGCCAGGAAGGGAAATGGGTGTCAAATCTAAGCCAAAGGAGTTACAAACACCTCATCTCACCACAACCACCTAGCAAGACAACAAAACTACCATTGCTACTTTAGATAGTTCTCCCTTTTTTTAAATTTTTTTAATTAATTTTTTTATTTATTACTTCAGGTTACATCGCCATCGTAGTGTACTCTTCCCCATTCCCAGTCCCACCCTCCCACCCTATACCCCCTAACCCTTCCATCCCACTCCTCTGGAGTGGAGTGTCCCTACATAACAGTCCCCCACCCCAGTTCAGCAGTCATATGAGGACCAAGAGCCTCCTCATACACTGGGGACCTAGAAGGCAGCACCACCAGAGAAAAGTGTCTCACTGACAGGAAAAAAGTCTAGTTCTCCTTAAACACTGCTCATCAATGAATGCACCCAAGGAAGACTGAGTCTGGAGAAGCGTAAGGGTGGTACTACAGCCTTCTTTCTTCTGTGGCTTCTCACTTTTTCATCTATTCTCTAGTTTCTCCTATTAGAGGATGAATTCAGTTTCTAGCAGCTCAGGCTTAGATGTGTGCCCTTCCTTCTTCTCTAAGCAAATAATTTAATCTCTATGAAGCTCAGCTAAATGTTAGTAATATGTACCATCACATATTTCAGTATTATAAGAGAAATCTGTTTTTAAAAATCTGGGATATTTTACAAAGTAAAAAATAGGATTTTTTAGAAAACATACTATAAATAGCCAGAGAAACTGCTATTAGCCATGGTTAAATGTGGAAAGCATGAGGATCAGGGTTCAGATCTCTAGAATCAATGGAAATGTTAGGTAGACGTGGCAGCTCACATGTAAGTCCAGTGTGTTGAAAGCAAACCAAACGTCTCCTGAGCAAGATGGCAAACTATGCTAGCCTTACTAGGGAGAACCTACCTCAATATTTAATGGAGGGAGCAATGGAATGCTCCTGAAGTTAGCCTGGGCATTCAAAGGCCCTTCACACACATGCCCATGTGCATTAACCCCCACCAACATATATATATATACATACATACATACATACATACATACATACATATATATACATACATACATACACACACACACATAATACAAATTTAACAAAAATGTTAATATTCCTAATAAAATCTACACACTAATATGAAAAAGAAAAAACTCACATTTTGAAGATAGGGCAATAGAAATCACCAGTAATTCACAAAACAAATAAATAATGTTCCATTGTCTTAGAGATCAGGTAATTGTAAACCAATCATGGAAAGAACACTTTTCACCTTGGCAGAATTTTAAAAGATTAATAAAATTAATGTTGGTGAGGGTATAATGGGAGGGGGGGAAGATACATTCACAGTATGAGAAATATAAACATTTAGATAAGCAATATACTTGTAACAATTAAAATAGGAATAGACACTCCACTAGCAAATTTTATGAATATATATATGTGCTTATAAATTAAAATAACTAAAATATAAATGTGTACCTACGTATATACTTCTATTTATTTATTTCCACATTTGTTACACATGTTGTTTTTAGACATTATTAAGGAAAAGTATGGAAGTCTGCACAACCGTTAAAAGTATCTACTCCACATAAGTAAAATCATAGCACATAAGTAGAAGGTGGAGGGGGAAGATTATACTGCATATAGTCTGTGTATCTCCTTATACCAATAGAGAAACTGTCCACAACTAATCCTTTCTAGTCAGAAACAAGTTAATGAATGCACCACTCTTCCACCCTTTCCTTATTTGCCTGCAGATACATATCCAGCAAATAAATCTTCTCATTAAATACATGTATGCTGCTCTTATAGTACATTTTGCAATATTCTCCAATCCATATAAACTTTTCATAGTTTTTAAATAAAATGGTTCATCTAACCCCAATAAAATGGATAAGGTCAAAAAATGACAACAAATTTTGGTGTAGATGGGGAAAAGGGAACACTTAATCACTGTCGGCGCACCAATATGTAAATCAATGTAGAAGTTCCTCAAGAAGCTAGAAATTGATCATATGGCCCAGCTATACCACTCCTCTGCATAGTAACAAAGGATTCTGTATCCTCCCTCAGATATACTTGTTCATCCAATTTAATTGCTAATATAATAGTCACAATTTTAGGAAATGGAAACATCCTAGCTGTTTATCAAGTGAAGAATGGATAATGAAAATGTGGTATATTTACACAGTAGAATATTATTTAGCCATTAAGGAAAATGAAATGAAATCCACAAATAAATGGATGGAGCTGGAAACAATTGAATGAGATGACCCAGACAACTCCCCCCCCCAAAAAAATTACATTTACTTTCACCTGTGGATGTTAGTTTTCTATCCTCAGATATATGTGTCTCATATGAAATGCAAAAAAAAATAAATTAGGAAATCACTAAGGAGCCATGGGGAGGGGCTTTCAAAAGAAGGGAGATGGAACCAACTCAAATAAAGGGTAGCTGGAGAATAATGTAACAGGAAGGACTAAACAAGGTGGAGATGAAGACCAGGGTAGAAGATAGAGTATGGGAGGAATAAATAATACCAAAGGCACTTTTTAAAAAAGATATATGGAAACCTACTACTTCCATATATGTGTGTGAATATATATTTTTATAAAGAGTTAAATGATGTTCCTCTATAACAAGGCAACAATGCCCCTTCTAGACATCAGAGGGTATCGAAAAACATTCTCAGTGCCAATGGGTTACTTGGAGTTGTTGACCAGGTAGGTCCTATATAGAACCAAACATTACAGGCCACTGTTATTGTTCTTGGTTACCTTCCAGAATTAAATGGTAAGAATCTATTACTGAAGATACCACATACTTCAGTCATAGAACATGGAAAATTCAGGCTGGTACTGACTTAGAAGCTTTATCTCTACTGGCCAATTTTCACAGTTTTGGAAGGTGTTAGGAAAAATCATATAATATCCAACTGTGAACCCTATAAGCTGAATATGCAAGACATGTACACTGGTATAAGAATGGCATGAACATCATGGAAGTAAACAAACACTTTCAGATTGGATGTAAGCCCTGTTTTACAGGAAGAACCTAGGGCATATAATATACTACTATTATTCCTCTAAAAAGAAAGTGTGTGTGTGTGTGCGTGTGTGTGTGTGTGTGTGTGTGTGTATTAAATGGTAATTTAATAAGTAGATGGTGATTAACACAGAGATTTATAACTGGATAATATAGAGAGAGAAAAAGAGACTACAGAATACTTAATCCTAAATGGAACATGTATACTATGCCCACTCCTCCCAAGGCTCAGGTATCATTACAAAAGAAGACTAGAAAAATTGTAAGAGTCAGAGACAGCAGATAATCATAAGAAAACAGTGCCTTCTGGACACAGCATGGTTGTAGCCATATAAACTCACAGCATCTGAAACAGCATGCACAAAATTGGTCCAAGTCCAAGCCAGGTAAAATCTCACCAAGGAGATAGGAGTTGGGCACAAACTCCTATCCCTAGCTATGGAGTTATCAATTGTTTGCTGCTGGGAGATGGAAAAACAATTTTTCTTAAAATGTCCTTCTAAGTCGACCATGCTGCAGTGAAAGAACATATCCAAGAATGTCTAGGCTACACAGTTGGTCTTACAGGGAAAAGAAAAAGGATACAAATTTGAGTTGGAGAAAGTGAATATGACCAAAATACATACAAAAATCTCAAATAACAAATAAATTTTAAATATGAAAAAACTAAAAAAGCAAAAACAACAACAAAGAAACATATAGAGCAGAAGTGAGAATGAGTGATGGAAGATGACAAGGAGTTGAAAGAAAGGAGTTGAAAGGGTGGGGAGTGTTTGTAGGTAAATATAGGCACTGTATATAATAGATCTCAAAAATTGCTCTTATGAAATCTATTACTGTGTGAGTACATCACAAAAAATCAACAATTCTTTATTATATATAAAATATTGTGCAGATTGTAAAACAATGTACATAGGTCACATTGTAAATTACATTTATCAGCCCAGTTGAATTTAAAATGATGCACAAAAATAATGAACTCTCTCTTCACATAACTTCTTATTATTATCTTAAAGTCAAGAAAATGAAACAAATGTGTTAGTTTCTGTATACATAAGAATATTACCATCTGGATTTTAAATAGCTTTCTATTATTTATATTTATTGTGTGTGTGTGTGTGTGTGTGTGTGTGTGTGTGTGTGTACATGCACGCATATGGAGGGAAAAGGACAACATGGAGGAATCAGCTGTCTTCTCCTACACTATAGGCTGTCAGAACTGTTGATAAGTATCTTTATTGAAAAGTTATCTCAGGGCCCAACCTCTATGCGTTAGTTGGCTTTTCATTATTATAACAAATATTTGAGATAACCAACTTTAAAAGAGAGTTTTATTTCAGCTTACAACCAGGGAGGTTTAAGACCATGATTGATTGGCTGATTTGTTTTGATCCTGTGGTAAGACAACACATCATGATGAAAGGATGTGGCACAGCAAAGTCACTCACCTCATGACATGACACACACCAAAAGAAAGGGAAGGGCAGGGCCCTTCATAAGGGCCCCTTCAAGGCCATACACCCAATGACCTCATGACCTCCTTCCTATTGGAACTTGCTTTGGAGAGATTTTTACCACCTTCCAATAGCACTGCTTGCTGGGCCACTGGAGGATTTCTAGATCCACACTACAGAAAATAGAATCAAGAGAAATTTTTCTATAAATCTCTTCCTTTTATATTATTGCTGCCATGCTTAAAGAATATTACAAACATTAACATTATTCCTAGAACATAATCGTAAATCTAAACATATTTCTCTGACAAAAGATCACCAGGTCAGTTTAGTGGGATCAGAAATCTAAATATACATTCTTTTCACTTTATCACTGATGATAACATTTAAATATTACAATTTATCAAGACAACAATTATAAGAGCATGTTGATCTAAATTAAAGAGCACTACTCAGAGCCATTAAGTCAGGCTCTGAATTTGTCATAAGGAGCCCATTTCCCATCTGTACTAACTTTCTTTTAGTGCTGCCTCTAAAAAGGAGCCATAGCTCCCTTCTAACAAACCCATTTTAAAGAAAAGATATGAAAAATACAAACTGATAAGTAAACATATGCAAAATAATAAAGCTAATTTTATAAATCAATTGTTTTATTTAACAGAAATACCAAATGTTGCTAGTTACTGACACAGTGAAAGCATATTGATGACATTGTCCTTAGAGAATAGATAAACAACCAGGCAGTGCAGTAAAATATGGCAACTGTTTTAATAGAGTGATGGCTAGTTTGAATTGTCAATTTGATATAATCTAGAATTTCCTGGAAAGTGGGTCTCAATGAGGATAAACTTGATCAGGTCAACCTGTGGGCTAATATGTATTGGATTATCCTGATTACCTTAATTTAGATAGGAAGACTTATCCACTGTAGATAGCACCATTCACTACACTGGAGTACTGACTGTTTAAGAGTGGAAAAAGATAACTGAGAGTAAGCATTCATGTATTAATTTATTCCTCTCTACTCTTTATTGTGCAAGTGATGTGACCTCTTGCTTCCTCAATTTCCCCACAATGATGGAATGTAATCCAGAATTGTGAACCAAATAAATTTCTTCTCATTTAAATTCCTTTGGTCAGAAAATTGTTCTGTTAAAGCAACAGAAAGAGAAACTGGACAAGCAGTTAAGACAGGGTGCTGAAGGAGAGGAAGTTAAAGCAAGTACAAATGTTCACAGACTCTAAAAGAAACACTCGAGCCAAGGGTTAAACAATGAGTGGGCATTAACCAGACAAGCCAGGTGGGAAGAAGACAGTATGAAGAACGACTTCCTGAGACCTCTGAAATCACACCATCTCTTCATCCAAGATATGTCTGGTCTTGATGAGCACTAGAGTTGAGAATAAAATGAAAGCTTCCTAATTTCCAGCTCTTTTCATTATCTGGAATACTATTTCTCTCACTTCACCTACATTCAGCTCCAAGTAATCACAGAAAATAACTGAACTAGTAAAATGAGAAGTCATAGAAAACCACAAACACAAGGCAGAAACTGAACAAATACAGGCAGACAGCTGGGGAAATGGTTTTGGAAAATCTTTCTCTAGAGAAAAAAATGTTTTGGACAAAACAGAATTTTCAGCAACAGTGTATATGCCACTAAAGATTGTAGCTTTGGCAGGGTAGTAAATTTTCAACCCCAAGGTCCTAACAGAATAAATATCTGGATATTCTCTGCCAAACCAAGATTATAAACTACTACTATATCTTCTGAAGTAAAATAATCAGCAATAAATTTCTCTATTTTCGACTAAGCAATACTTACAGGGGAATTTATAGCTTTAAATGCCTCTATTAGAAAGGGAAAGAGATACCAAATCACTATAGTGAAAACCCAAGTTTCCACTATATGAACCTAGTGAATGAGGAACAAATTCAACCCAAATCCCAGAAAACAAAGAAAATAGTAAAGATTAGAGTGGAAATCAGTTAAATATAAATGTTTTAAATGATAGATAAAAATTAATAAAAACCAAAAATATTTGCCTGAAATAGTAAAATAAATAAATAGTCAATCTTTTAACAAGCCCTCTAAGGAAGGAGGGATAGAGGGAAGGGCAGAAAGTGAAAGGAAGTAAAGACAAGAAAGGAGATGAAGAGAGGAAGGGAAGGAGAAAAGGGTGGAGGAACAGAGGAAGAAGGGAAGGATGGAGAGGGAGACAGAGACAGAGACAAAGAGAGAGAACCAGAATCAGCGAGTCAGTGATATAGACATTAGACATGCAGTCCAACTCCTAGGGAGGATCTGGGCTCTAGGGTCATTTCCCCTTCTGCTCCATGCTGAGTTTGGGGAAAGGGGATATAATAACAGCCAATATAAACCCTTTTCTCTGACCTTGCTGGTCTTAGGCTGTTGGAGTATTCCAGACTCTTGTCAGTACACAAGACAACCCATTCTTCCAGCAGACCCAAAGAAACTAAGGCATTGGATGTATGATCTATTTCCTTTTATCACCAGGGATGCTCTAGAAGCTAGGATTTTTCCTCCATTCATTCCATGATGAGCCAAGGGATGAGTTATGTTGACTGCCATCCAAAACATTTTGCCCTTACTAGTTCCTTGACACTCTCCAACAGTCATATCAGAAGGAGTCTTCTTAAACAATCCCCAAATAGATTAGGACATTGAAACATTATACATACATTATCCACACTCAGGGAAAAGCTTGGATCTAGGGATAGGGACAGTTCCAATTATTTACCTCTGTGCTTTAGAAGGGATAATCCTGAAAGGATTTTCTTGGAATCCCTATCGATTTCTAAGTAGTTGGTTATGTATTTTCCTGAGTTATAAGCATTTCTCAAGCAATTTCTTGATATCTCACAAATGTAATGTCTTCATTTTTTATAAATGAATTGGTGAGTATGCAGTGAAAGAAAATCTACACCTTCCTACTCCTTCATCACAAATTGTCAGTATTTTTTTCTTCTTCCTTTCCTTTTTCTTCCTCTCTCACTGCTCCACACTCTCTGGTACTAGGAATTGAACCTAGAATATTCTGCAGGGTAGTCAAGAACCCTATGAGTTATGAACTCTACTTGAGCTATGCTAACTGTCTCCATTTTAAACTTTCTTATTTTGAGACAGAATCTCAACAAGTTGTCCAAGCTGCTTTAAACTCATTCTGTTGTAAAGCAGGTATTTTTTGTGATCTCCTTGTCTCAGCCTCCCAAGTCACTAGGATTATAGGTTTTTACCATTAGGCTCAAAAGATCACCAATAATTTCTTATTTTGAAATAGTTTTTTGATTTATGAATTATTAGTTTAATAGTTATTTATTATCAGACACAACTTTAATGAATTTAGTTTTAACTATCTTGAATAATAATAATAATGGTAACAACAACAAATATAGCAAGGTGGCTTTTATTATTTTTATTACTAAACTTAATTATACACTCTAATTTATTGTACTTAATACCTCTACCTCCCTTCCACCCCTTGTCCCTCCAACCCCCCAACACTAGGTGGGAGAGAAAGAAGGTTAGAGGTATAAGGGACCTGGGTCTCTTTGAGCTACTTCCCACTAATTAGGGTTGTTGGATTCTTTGGGGGCATTTCCAGTCTCAGTAGAAGTTCAGCAAACCAGGAGACAGCAGCAGGAAGAACAAGCAACAGTTTCAGGGAGCACCAGCAGCCGAGAGAGCAACAACTGCTATCTTTGTAGCCCTCTCTCCTCTTTGTAGCCCCTTTTCTCCTACTTCTTTGTAGACCCCCTTTTCTACTTCTTTGTAGAACCCCCCTTCTCAGGGCTCTGGCTTTTTATCCCTTTCTCAAGTCCTCTGAGTTAAACTTGCTCAGCTGGCTAAGCCATGCCCCTGCTAGCTCACAAGACAGTTAATACTTTACACCTGTGTCTTCAGCAGCCTCACACTTCAGATTAAACAAAAACATTCTCATAATTGGATATTTTAATGAACTCATACCACAGTAAAATATTTTTACTGTTTCTTATCTAGCAAGAACTATAACCAAAACTAAATATTGTATGTGGGAAACTGTGGCTTTAGGGAGAAATACCATGATGAATTTCATCGTTAATACTGTATGATCCTATCATGGTTAAGAAACTTTTGGCATTGATTCTCAAGACATTTGTGCTGGCTAGTTGTATTTCAACTTGATGCAAGCTAGAGTCATTTAGAAGAAAAAAAGCCTCAATTGAGAAAATGCTCCCACCAAATTGGCCAGTAGGCAAACCTGTGGTTCATCTTCATTGATGATTAAGGTGGGAGGGCCCAGCCCATTGTGGGTGGTGCTATCCAGGCAGGTGGACCTGGATGGCATAAGAAAGCAGGCTGAGCAAGTTATGGAAGCCATTCGCCTCAATGGCCTCTGCTTCAGCTCCTGCCTCCAGGTTCCTACCCTGTTTGAGTTCCTGCCCTGACTTTCAACAGTGATGGACTGTAGTGTTGAACTGTAAGCTGAAATAAATCTTTTCCTCCACAAGTTGTTTTTGGCCAGGATATTCCATCACGGTAATAGAAACCCTAACTAAGACACTAGAACTATATCCTTAGGTATGTAAACAAAAATACTTAAGAATTTGCTTCTTTTTATTTTGCACTGCTTGACACTGCTCAATCATCTTATAAATATGAATGATCCGAAATCTACATGTTTCTGATATAGTAACATTTAACTAATCAAGATTCTATTTTATAAGTGCTATTTAAGATATGGAGGCAATTCTCAAATAGTGTCCTTTGAAATGAGGAAAGGGAGTCAGAAGCTTTCATTCAAGTGCCATTTGGATCAAATATGGTTTATACAATCCAGTTCTATCAGTTTCTACTAAAGCCCATGTTCTTGCCAATAACATCTTGAACATATGCAACATTATTTTTTTCACATTTATAGTCCAAAATTTCTCTAATAGCCACATTTAGTACATTTTTATATGGACCAAGCTCCCACCATTTATATAAAGATAACTTTAGAATATTTAAGCTTTATTGCTTGGATTTTAGAAGATTCAAGAAATGTAGTTTGGTTCAATAAAGAAGTAAGCACAGAAGGAAATTGGAGCTCACAGAGTGTTTATATTAATAGGAAATAGGTGACAAATAAGCAAGAAGAAATTTAAATGTTTATAAACCAAAATCTCTTGAAATAGATGTGGACCAGACACATGGAATAAGTGAAGATAAGCTACATGTCTAGTATTCTTAAGTACTGCCATGAATCCACATTATAGAATGGGAAAGTGATTGCTAAACTGAATCTTTCTTTCCCTTCATTAAAGTTTATTCACTTTAATGGTATTCTCCAAATCACTAAATATTTTCTCCTACTCAGTATTGAGGAAGATTATATCAAAATAAGAAAATGAAGTAGAAAATGAGGATGAAGAAAAGGAAAGATAGACCAAGATGGGAAGAAGTGGGAATAGAAATTTAAAAGAACAGAAAATATGAAAATGTGATAGCAGGCACTGAAGTATTTTTAAGACATGATTTTAAATTCTTAGACACTTTTTCAATCAAAAAGTAGGTTCCATGTCTCTTTATCTTGAATCTAAATAGCTTCTAACCATCACATTACAGTAGATTACAGCAAGAATGGTGTTATGTGATATCCAAGATTAGGTCATTAATTAAAAGGCAATAACTTGTATCTGACTCCTTAGATTTCCTGCTCTTGGAAGGTCTCTATAAAGAACCTACAATTTAGAACCCAAGCACCACATTGGAAAGGCTCAGGTCTCGCTGAGAATCCAAGGGTAGGTGTCCTAATCAACAGCTTGGCTAACTTCTAACCTTAAGTATTCCTATCCTGAACACCAAAAAAAAGTGGAAGAGCTAAGATAAACTTCATCCATGTGCACTTGTGCTGTCGCATGTGGGTCCATGTTTGGTTTGAGTCTCTACTGTTCCAACCTTTAAGTTCATAATATTTTCATCTTGTAACTTTTATTTTTAAGTGAAGACTGAAGTGACATAAGAATGTTCATGTTTTCCGTGGTCTCTTGCCGCCCATTAGTATACAGCAAATGACAGGCTAACTGTGCAGTTTCTACAACATACTTACCTTATACACAGGACACTGGTATTGAAATGAACTCCATTCTTGGTTTAATGTTCTGCTGTTGTCCTCTTGAAATTATTTAATAATTATTCCTTTTTAGCTTTTGCTTTATAAGTGAGGTCCAACACAAAAACAGAACCAAATATGAGTAGATGGAGTAATGTGCTTTATACATATCCTCTTCTACATACAAATTCATGATTCTCTATAAGCACATAATCCCAATGGCTGCATAACATGAGAAAGTCCAGGAAAACTCAAAGCAAGCCCAAGATGTTCACATCAGTGACTAAGTGAGCACTAATAACCTAATGTGGTCAGGGCATCCACTCAGACCAGAATTTTCTTTGACTATAGAAACAGGGGAATAATATTCCAAGAAGCATGAGAAATAAAAGACCCTTTCTTCTTCTTTTTCCTTTCTTGTATTAGTCTGTAATTTATAATGAAAATAATTTTGGAAAATAAAATAAGCCACACTTACTTTTCTTTCCAGCACTCCCCCTTTTAAACTTTTATTTTTGAGACACCAAGCTGTCCAAATCTATTTAGATTCAAAATAAAGAGACATGGTCCTTATTCTGTAATGTAAAGAGTGTAAAATAATTTGGAATCATGTCTTTAAAACTACTTCAGTGCCAAATATCAGATACTCATGTGCTGCCTATTCTTTTTCTCTTCATTAGTAAGCCAAGTGCATGTAAGATTGGTAGAATGTGAGGCCACCAAAAGATGAGGAAAAAACTATTGAGTTATACTTACATAGCTTGTCTACTGATCTCACTAAAACAAAATGCCTATGTTTCAAAACAGTACAAGACATGGCATATAAACCAGCTTATTTGTATAGGTCCAAGTAGAATGCTTTATATTGAAGTCTAAAACCTACATTAAAAAATATAAAGATTAACAGTGGTCCACCATTTTTGTTCTATTGTTCCAGTCTTGTTACAAGGTGACCATTTGTCATCTCGATGTTGACTAAAAATTAACATTTTGATTCCTCTCTGGTAAAATAGGAAAATAAGATTTAATGATACTATATTGAAATTTAAAAATAAGTCTTTCATGCCATCAGTACAACAGGGCCCTCCAATAAACATGCTTTGAGGAGTCTCTAATGGAAATGAAAATGTATTGAAGAAAGAAAAACAAAAGTCAAAGAAGATAACATGAATTTTTCAAAAAATTAACATCTATCAGTGAAGCATTTTTCATCCACAGGTCTAAACTAAATTATCACAAGTCCATTTTTTTAACACATTAAGCACTCAGTAACTAGCTAGTCTTCTACTATCAAAAACAATGACAATGAGTGGAGCTCAGTGACTGCTGAGAGGATCAGCAGCCGAACTACTGAAACCAGAACAACTGTCTTGGTGAGGGAACAACCCAGGCTACAATGGTACACAGTTCCAGCCTCTGGTCCACAGCTTGACTTGCCTGTCTGAGAAGACTCACCTGCTCTCAGGACCTTACAAAGGTAGTCCCCACACTCTAATCCCCTGCTCTAGGTTACAACCAGTAGAGGAGAGCTGCAGCCATTCTCTGAGATCCAGACTCAATTTCAAGGACCTACCCATCATCTGGAGGTGGACACCTGGATCACAGGATCAATCACCCTCCAGAACAGGTGTTTTTCCTGAGCACCAATGCCAGTTGGCAGCAGGAACAACCAGACAATAACAGGGTCAACCAGATGGCTAAAGTCCAGCACAAGAACATGATTTAAAAAAAAAGAAAACAAAAACAAGGCAATATGGAATCTTCAGAACCTACCTATGATGCTATGCAACAGAAACACAGGAAAATTACCCTAATCCTACACTTATGAAAATAATGGAGGTCTTAAGAGAGGAAAACAAATCCCTCAGAGAACAACAACAACATTTTGCGGCATTTTAAACTTGAAAAGGAAATAAATAAAGCCCTAAGAAATGCAAGATATAGTTAAACAAGAAATGGAAAGGAATAAAATGTTTCAAGACCTGAAAAGGGAAGTTGAAGCAATAAAGAAAGCACAAGCTGAGATACCATGGAACTGGAAAACCTTGGAAAAAGAAAAGGAACTACAGACACAAGCATCACCAACAGAATACAAGAGAAGTAAGAAAGAATCTCAGGCACAGAAGATAAAATTAAAGAAATCTATACATCTGTCAAAGAAAATGTGAACTCCAAAAAATTCCTGACACAAAATTTTCAGGAAAATCAAGGACACTATGAAAAGATTAAACCTCAGAAAATAGGAATAGAAGAAAGAGAAGATTCCCAGCTCCAAGGACCAGAAAATGTCTTCAACAAAATCATTGAAGAGAATTTCCCAAACCTAAAGAAAGAGATGCTTATAACCAAACAAGAAGCTTACAGAACACCAAATAGATTACACCAAAAAAGAAAATCACCCACCACATAATAATCAAAAACTAAATGTACAGAACAGAGAAAGAATATTAAAAGCTGCAAGGGAAAAGAACCAAGTAGCATACAATGGAAGACCTACCAGAAGATACCTGACTTCTCATCATAGACCCTAAAAGCCAGAAGGGCCTGGACAGACATCTTGCAGACCCTAAAAGACCACAGACACCAGCACAGACTACTATACCCAACAAAACTGTAAATCAACATAGTTGGAGAAAACAAGATATTCCATGACAAAACTAAATTCAAGCAATATCTATACACAAATATAGTCCTATAGAAGATATTAGAAGGAAAACTCCAACACAAGGAGGTTAACTACACCCAAGAAAACAAAGGAAGCAAATAAACCCACTGCAGCAAAAGCAAAAGAAGAGAAGCTCACTCACACACTATTAACACCAATATCAAAATAGCAGGAATTAACAATCACTGGTCATTAATATCCCTCAATATCAATGGACTCAATTCCCCAATAAAAAGACACGGGCTAGCAAAATGGATATGAAAACAGAATTTAACATTCTGCTGGTTACAAGAAACACAGCAAAAAAAGATAGGCATTATCTCAGAGTAAAGGGCTGGAAAAAGATATACCAAGTAAATAGACCCAAGAAGCAAGCTGGAGTAGCCATTCAAGTATCCAATAAATTACACTTTCAACCAACATTAATCAAAAGAAATGGGGAAGGACACTTCATACTTAACAAAGGAAAAAAAATCCACCAGGATGGCATCTCAATACTGAACATCTATGCCCCAAATGCAAAGACACCCACATTTGTAAAAGAAACACTACTAAAGCTCAAATCCCACCTCAAACCCCACACATTAATAATAGTGGAAGACTTCAACACACTGCTCTCACCTCTGGACAGATCAACAAGACAGAAACCAAACAGAGAAATAATGAACCTGACAGATGCCATGAGTCAAATGGACCTAACTGATGTCTATAGAACATTTCACCCAAAACAAAAGAATATACTTTCTTCTCAGCGCCTCATGGAAACTTCTCCAAAATTGGCCATATAGTTGGTCACAAAGTAAGCCTCAACAGATACAGGAAAATTGAAATTACACCTTGTAATTTATCAGACTATCATGGAATAAACCTATACTTCAACAATGACAAAAACAACAGAAAGCCTGCAAACACATGGAAACTGAACAACTCTCTCCTCAATGACCTCTGAGTCAGGGAAGAAATTAAAGTCTTCTTAGAATTTAATGAAAATGAAAGCACAATGTAACCAAACTTATGGGACACACTCAAAGCAGTGCTAAGAGGAAAGTTCATATCACCAAGTGCCTTCAGAAAGAAACTGGGGAGTTCCTATGGTGGCAACTTAAAAACACATCTGAAAGATCTGGAGCAAAAAGAAGCAAACACACCCAAGAGCAATAGATGGCAGGAAATAAACAAACTCAGGGCTGAAATCAATATATTAGAAACAAAGAGAATAATAGAAAGGATCAATGAAACCAAGAGCTGGTTCTTTGAGAAAATCAATAAAATAAAGAAAAACCCTTAGTCAAACTAACTAAAAGTCAGAGGAAAAATAATCCAAATCAACAAAATCAGAAATGAAATGGGGGAAATAACTACAGACACTGAGGAAATCCAAAGAATCATTAGGTCTTACTTCAAAAACCTGTACTCCACAAAATTGGAAAACCTAAACAAAATGGACAATTTTCTTGATAGATTCCACAAACCAAGGTTAAATCAAGAACCAGTAAACAAATTAAACAATCCTATATCCCTTAAGGAAATAGAAGTAGTCATTAAAAGTCTTCCAACTATAAAAAGCCCAGGGCCAGATGGTTTTAGCACAGAATTCTACCAGACCTTCAAAAAAGAGCTAATACCATACTCTTCAAACTGTTCCACAAAATAGAAGCAGAAGAAACACTGCCAAACTCATTCTAAGAGGCCACAGTCACCCTGATACCTAAACCACACAATGACACAACAAGGAAAGAGAATTTCAGACCAATCTCTCTTATGAACATGGATGGAAAAATACTAAATGAAATACTTGCAAACTGAATCCAAGAACACATCAAAAGTATCATACACCGTGATCAAGTAGGTTTCATTCCAGGAATGCAGGGGTGGTTCAACATATGAAAATCCATCAACATAATCAACCACATAAACAAGCTGAAAGAAAAAACCCATATGATTATCTCACTGGGTGCTGAAAAAGCATTTGGCAAAATTCAACAACCCTTCATGTTAAAAAGTCTTGGAGAGATGAGGCATACAAGGACCATACCTAAACATAATAAAGGCAATTTACAGAAAATCAATAGCCAACATGAAAGTAAATGGAGAGAAACTTAAACTATTTCCACTAAAATCAGGGACAAGGCAAGGTTGCCCACTTTTTCCATATCTCTTCAACATAGTACTTTAAGTTCTAGCCAGAGCAATAACACAACTAAAGGAGATCAAGAGGATATAAATTGGAAAAGAAGAAGTCAAAGTATCCCTGTTTACACATGATATGATAGTACACATAAGTGACCCCAAAAATTTCACCAGAGAACTCCTACAGTTGATATATTCCTTCAGCAAGTTAGGTGGATACAAAATTAATTCTAAATAATCAGTGTCCCTTTTTTACACAAAAGATAGATGGGCTGAGAAAGAAATTAGAGAAACAACACTCTTCACAATAGCCACAAATAATATAATATACCTGGGGTAACTCTAACCAAGCAAGTGAAAGACCTGCATGACAAGAACTTCAAGTCCCTGAAGAAAGAAACTGAAGAGGACATCAGAAGACAGAAAGATCTCCCTTGCTCTTGGATAGGTAGGATCAACATAATAAAAATAGTCATCTTACCAAAAGCAATATACAGATTCAATGCAATTCCTATCAAAATACCAACACAATTCTTTTCAGGCCTCGAAAGAACAATTCTCAACTGCATATGGAAAACCAAAAAACCCAAAATAGCTAAATCAATCCTGTACAATCAATAGCTGGAGGTATCACCGTCCCTGATTTCAAGCTATACTACAGAGCGATAGTAATTACAACAGCATGGTATTGGTATAGAAACAGACCAGTGCATCAATGGAATCGATTCAAAGACCCACACACCTATGGTCACTTAATTTTTGACATAGAAGCCAAAACCATATAATGGAAAAAGGAAAGCATCTTCAAAAAATGGTGCTGGTCTAACTGGATGTCAACATGATACAAGAATGTAAATAAACCTGTATGTAACTTAAGCTCTTTAATTATCCAATATATACATACTATACTTAATTTATTGTGCTTAATACTTCTACCTCCCTTCCATCCCTTGTTCCCTTCAACCCCCCAAACCCTAGGTGGGAGAGAAAAGTTAGAGGGAAAAAGGACAGAGTACTCTTTAAGCTACTTCCTGCTGATTAGGGTCATTGGGTTCTTTGGGGGTAATGCCAGTCTCAGTAGAAGTCCACCAAACCAGGAGACCACCAAACCAGGAGACAGCAGCATGAACAACAAGCATCAGTTCAGGGGAACATCAGCAACTAGGAGAGCAGCAACTACTTTCTGCCTTGTAACCCTCTCTCTTCTTTGTAGAGCCTTTTCTCTTCTTTGTAGAGCCTCTTTACTCTTACTTCTTTATAAAGCCCATTCTCTTTTACTTCTTTGTGGAGCTCCTTCTCTCTTTTCTCTTTGTAGCCCCCTTCTCCTTGGAGCTCTGACTTTTTATCCCTCATTTGTAGAGCCCCCTTTTCCTCAGGGCTCTGGCTTTTTCCTTTGTAGAGCCCCCTTTTCTCAGGGACTCTTTTTCCCCCTCATTTGTAGAGCCCCCCTTTCCTCAGGGATCTGACTTTTTATCCCTCCTTTGTAGTGCCCCTTTTTCTCAGGAACTCTGGCTTTTCCCCCTCCTTTGTAGAGCCCCCTTCTCTTTGGGACCCTAGCTTTTCCCTCCTTTATAGAACCCCCTTCTCCTCTGGGCTCTGGCTTTTTTGCCTCCTTTGTAGAGCCCCCTTCTCCTCTGGGCTCTGGCTTTTTTTTTCTTTTGCCTCCTTTGTAGAGCCCCCTTCACCTCAGGGCTCTGGCTTTTTATTCCTCTATCCCAAGTCCTCTCAGTTAAACGTGCTCAGCTGGTTAAGCCATGCCCCTGCTAGCTCATGACAATGTTAATACTTTATACCTGTGTCTTAAGCAGCCCACCTGGGGTTAAACAAAAACATTCTCACAATTTGGTTTTAATAAACTCCTACCACACCTGTATTTATCACCCTGCACAAAACTTAAGTCCAAGTGGATCAAACACCTCAACATAAAACCAGACACAGTAATCTAATAGAATAGAAAGTGGGGAAAAGCCTTGAATTCATGGTTATGAGAGACAACTTCCTGAATAGAACAGTAATATCTCAGGCTTTAAGGCCAACAATCAATAAATGGGACCTTACGACACTGAAAAGCTTCTGTAAGGCAAAGGACACTGATATTAGAACAAAATGGCAGCCTACAGATTGGGAAAAGATCAACCCCACATCCAACAGATGGTTAATATCTTCTAAAATATATAAATAACTCAAAAATTTAACACCAACAAATCAAGTAATATAATCAAAAACTGGGGTACAAAGCTAAACTGAGAATTCACAAAAGAGGAATCTCTCAAGGCAGAGAGGCACTTTAAGAAATGTTCAACATCCTTGGTCATCAGGGAAACTCAACTCAAAACAACTCTGAGATTCAATCTCATACCCATTAGAACGGCTAAGATTAAAAACTCAAAAGATAGCACATGCCGGTGAGGATGTGGAGAAAGAGGAACACTCCTCCAATGCCAGTGGGAGTGCAAACTTGTACAACTACTTTGGAAATCAATCTGGTGATATCTTAGAAAATTGGGAGCAATTCTACCTCAAGACCCAGTCATACAGCTCCTGGGCATATAACCAAAAGAATATTCACCAAGCCACAAGGACATCATCTCAATAATGTTCACAGCAGTTTTATTTGTAATAGCCAGAAACTGCAAACAACCCAGATGTCCTTCCAATGAAGAATGGATTTAAAAAAAAAAAAACTGTGTAGGGGATCCAAAATGGCGGTGGCCCATGCAGACGCATTTTGAACAGGGGAAAACAGCTATAAAGCCACAGGGTTATAAGACGCTGAGCAACAATTTGAGTGATTTGAATGCGCTGCCTTTCACCCAGCTACCCAGGGATTATTAAAAGTCCCTGGGCAGGACTCTCCTCCCTTCTCTCGGACTCTCAGCAAAACAGATCCCCAGAATCCTCTGATTCCAGGAATAGGGAATTGTCACCAGGAGAGCCTCAGGGTAAGAGTTACTCAGTTACCCGGCAGGCAGTCCCAAGCTCCAGACACAGTTACACACAAGCCTCCTGGGCCCCCAGATTCCATGAAGACATCCCGGATATTTAACAAAGGGTAACGGACCCAGAGGGAGCAGAATACACTCTTTTTTTTTCTGGATATTGAGAGTTTGTGATTTTATTAAGGTATAATATTTTAGTGGTACATATTTATTTTTTTAATACTTTATTTTTTTTCTTCAAGTTACATCTCAGTCACAAACCCCTCCCTATTCCCCCTTCCTATCCCGCCCTTCCACCCTCTTCCCCCCAGAAGTTTCCCCTTTCAGTCCAACAGATGGTTCCTTCTCTTATAACATTAAGTATTATACAAAACAACAGATATAAATATGCCACATTTATGAGAGTTAAGTGGCCCAGTATACCTTCCCAATGTCCAGTTTATACATATTTGGCCCCTGACTTTAACATTCTACTATCTAACCATCTCCATGAGTTTAAAGGTCTATATCTGACTCAACATTCATACTAACTTGCAACACACTTTTAAGAGTATCTTCTTAGATCTATAACACCCTCTTGATTCCTAAACAACTCAAAATTTAACTATGAGACTCTAGCTGTCTATTCTTCAACCACCTCAGAGACCTGAGAGGGATAAATATATCTGCTTATATAGGAAGTGCAGGGCCTGCAGCTTCCAAAACTAAGAAAGGACATACCAATGACTGCCTGGACAGTTCCCATTTTCTCTCCATACATTCCTGCATCAGTCTTCAGCCTTTGGGTCCTGTTTCTCTGACAGACATTTGTTGTAGAGCAGGGATTATGAAGGACTTACCTACCCTGTCTTGGCAGAGTTAGGCTGTCGACTTCCCTGATACCAAGTTTTGTTCTTTTTGGACAGCAGTCTGTCTGCAGTTGGTGCAAGGGGTTTTTTCATGCCAAGAGATAGGCTTGCCACTAATTCAACCATCTTACAGTGGAGGTTCTTCGATGCTTATCTTCTACTTGGAGTAGAATAGGGGGTGCTGTCAGGCGCTGATATGTCTCGATATCAAAAAAAAAGAAAATCTTAATTTAAGAAAACATCTTTGAATGCCATATTCTGCAGATCTCTTGGGGTTTTTGAAG
>CAJQZJ010009141.1:10969605-10981904 GCA_907164525.1 Lophiomys imhausi
ACAAAGGTATAAGGGCATATTCAATAATCTGCCCCTTCTTCTTGGACATTCCTGTGCTATGTCTATATCTCATTTTTCTCAAGCCTATGCACTCCTACATAGGAGAGGAAGAAGGATATAGAAAAGGAAAAGTAGGAAGTCCCTGGGGCTAACCTCCAAAACCCATTAAACAGGACCATTTATCAGCTTGTAATCTCTTCCCCTAAATATCGGAGTTTTCAGTTATCCTTCAAATAACCAAAAAGAAGGGCGGAGAAACACCTTCCCCACCCTCTGGGCATGGGACATTGCTCTCTTAAAGTGACTTCCTGCTGATTTGGGTCGTAGTAGACCTGTTTGGGGCCCGAACCCAAATGGAAAAAATGGTTAAAAATGTTAGTACACTCCTTTTATGTTCAGTCCTTCTGTTCTCAGCTGTTTAGATGACCTAAGGGGTTTGTAGGCAGAAGCTGATCTTGCAGGCTTCACTGAGGTTCCTGCTGGGGCATTGTGTAGAGCTGAAGGGTCCCAGCGACATTGGATTGCCTTGGTGGTTGCAGGCCCCCGATGGAGACAGCTATTGAGGAAGTCTGCCAGGCAGAATCAACTGGGTCATTCGTCCTCCTTGGTGCCTGATTCTGCTCTCTGCTGAGGTTTCCGCTGTCCAGCCGTCCCTGGGCTCCCCTAACACTCTTAGTGAAACCACAAAACAGCAGCAGTGGGTGAGGCAGCACAGCAGCACACAGGTCAGGTCCGCAGCACGACAACTGGCGGGTCCAGATAGGGACTGCCCAGGCAGGTTCACAGTTGCATTTTGGAAAGCTCAAGCAAATTTGTGCTTTCCCAAGAGGGGTGTTGGACATACCTACAGGCCCCCTCCATTGGATTTACTGACACAGGAAAAAAAAAAAAAAACACTGCAGCTTGTCTGAGCAGCGGGATACACTTTTGGCAGAGCTGCAGCATGCCTGAACTTGGAAAACAGTGGCCACAAATTTCCAGTCTCCAAAGCCAGCCCCATACAGACACAGGTGGAGCTGTGAGAGTGCCAGAAAGGTGGGCGGCCTGGTTGGAAGGCAGATGTGTTCTCCACAGGGTCCAAACCCTGGGCAAATTGTGGGGTTATTTTAGACTCCTTTGCGAATTCTTGCCCTTCCTGCAGAAAACCAGAGCTTAAGCATATTTAGTCCCACCTCTGGATAAGTGAAATTTTGGCCTGGGGGACACTGCTGAGGGACTGACCTTAAGGGCGTAGACTCTGGTCCTTTCAAGACTCCAGCGAGCAGCCTCAACCCCCAAACTTGGGACCTCCAGAACTCACAGAATCTGTGCCTGGGCACACAGGACCACACCAGCAGAGGCGCTGCAGGCTGAATACTCAGTATGCAACATAGAGAACTCTGACTTGTGAGCAGTGAAACGACCCTGGGCCATTCCTCCTTGCCTGGGAGTGGGCTGCACCATCTCACAGTGCTTCTGGCTATCAGATGCACATTGACTCTGAGAACCCCCTGAGAACAGCTGGAGAGGACCACAAACATGGTCCCACACATAAGCTGCAGGGGAGCTACAACCCCACCCAACAGTCTGTGGCCCATCAACCTGCACTATCAAATGTACGAACACCAGTTGGATCCAAGGAACCTACAGGAACACATCCCACCACATCCCCTCACCTGAGTCCCCAATTGAAACAAACGGGAAGGGGTGAGCTTCTGAAAGACACACTAGAAACCTCCACACAAGGCCCCATCCAGACAGTGGAAAGTGACAGATCACCAAGCAATACGACTGCTACACCAAAGTGCCCCCCTTGGAACCAAACCCAGAAAGCACCAGGAACAAACAGCTAAGAACAACCAAATGACTAAAGGTCAGAGAAAAAACAGAAATAACAGAAGTCAGGGAGATATGACTCCAACAAGCCATGCTAGTACAGCAAGCTCTGACCACCTCACCACAGCTGAAACATATGAAAACGATAACAATTCTACATTATGGAATGTAATAGAGTCCTTTCAAGAAGAATTTAAATCTATGAAGGAATTCAAAGAATACACAATTTCACAAGTGAAAGCAACGGATAATACCATCAGAGTGCTCCAAGCCAAAGTGACTCAACTTGAACAGGAAAAAGACAGGGCAATGAAAGATTTCCAGGCAAAGACAAGCAAATAGGAGCAGGAAATGTACAAAATGAATAAAATATTTCAAGATATGAAAATGGAAATGGAAACAATAAAGAAAACACAATCAGAGTTAAGAGTGGAAGTAGAGAATCAAAGGAAGAGAACAGGAACTACAGACATGAGTATCAAAAATAGGATATAAGAGATGGAAGACAGGATCTCAGGCATGGAAGATTCTATGGAAGAAATCAGTCCAACAACCAAAGAAAATGAGAAAGCCAAAAGAGCTCTCACCCATAACATCCAAGAAATCAAGGACTCAATGTAAAGATGGAACCTAAGAATTATAAGCAAAGAGGAAAGAGAAGACTCCCAACTCCAAGATCCAGGAAATATCTTCAACAAAATCATAGAAGAAAACTTCCCAAACCTAAAGAAAGAGATGCCAATAAAAATCCAAGATGCTTACAGAACACGAAACAGATTAGATCAGAAAAGAAACTCCTCTCGCCACATAATAATTGAAACTCCAAATGTACAGAACAAAGAAAGGATATTAAAAACTGTAAGAGAAAAAGGTCAAGTAACATATAATGGCAGACCCATTAGAATTACACCTGACTTCTCCTCAGAAACTTTAAAAGCTACAAGGGCCTGGACAGATGTCCTACAGACCTGAGAGAACATAGGTGCCCAGCCAGACTACTATACCCAGCAAAACTCTAAATCAACATAGATGGAGAAAACAAGATATTACATGAAATATCAAATTTAAACAATATCTCCCCACAAACCCAGCCCTACAGAAGATCCTGGAAGGAAAATTCCAACTCAGAGAAGATACCTACACCCCCCCCCAAAAAAAAAACAGAGGAAAAAGAAAACCCCACAGCAACTACACCAAAAGAAACACAGGATGACTACCTATACCAAAATAATGGGAAATAACAACCCCTGGTCACTAATATCCATCAACATCAAAGGACTCAACTCCCCAATAAAAAGACACAGGCTTGCAGATTGAATCCATAAACAAGACCCATCATTTTGCTGCATACAAGAAACACATCAAACTATCAAAGATAGAAACTATCTCAAAGTAAAGGGCTGGGAAAAGGTTTTCCAAGCAAATGGACCCAGGAAGCAAGCTGGAGTAGCCATCCTAATATCAAACAAAATAGATTTCCAACTGAAGTTAATAAAAAAAGACAGAGAAAGGCAATACATACTTGTTAAAAGAAATATTCACCAAGAGGACATCTCAATATTGAACATCTATGCCCCAAATACAAAGGCACCTACATTTGCAAAAGAAACTCTTCTAAAAGTTAAATCGCACATCGATCCCCACACATTAGAAGTGGGAGACTTCAACACCCCACTCACAACAATGGACAGATCATCAAGACAGAAACCAAACAGAGAAATAATGAGTCTAACAGAGATCATGAACCAAATGGACCTAACAGATCTCTACAGAATGTTTCACCCAAACACAAAAGAATACCCCTTCTTCTCAGAACCGCACGGAACCTACTCAAAAATTGACCATATAGTTGGACACAAATAAAACCTCAACAGATACAGGAAAATTCAAAGAACTCCTTGTATCTTATCAGACCACCATGGAAAAAAGCTGGACTTCAACACCAAAAGAATCAACAGAAAGCCTACACACACATGGAAATTGAACAAATCTTTACTCGATGACTACTGGGTCAGGGAAGAAATAAAGAATTAAATCAAAGACTTCTTAAAATCCAACGAAAATGAGGGCACAATATACCCAAACCTATGGGACACAATGAAAGCTGTGCTATGAGGAAAGTTCATAGCACTAAGTGCCTTCAAAAAAAATTGTGACAGCTCATATTAGTGAACTAACAGCTAACCTGGGTGAATTGGAAAAAAAAAAAAAAAGAAGCAAACACTCCCAAGAGGAGCAGAAGGCAGGAAATCATCAAACCTAGGGCTGAAATCAACAACTTAAAAACAAAAAGAACAATACAAAGAATCAATGAAACCAAGAGTTGGTTCTTCCAGAAAATCAACAAAATAGACAGACCCTTAGCCAAATTAATTAAATGGTGAAGGGGAAAAAAACCCAAATCAACAAAATCAGAAATGAAAAGGGAGAAATAACAACAGACATTGAGGAAATCCATAGAATATTTGGGTCCTACTTTAAAAATCTATACACCACCAAATTTGAAAACTTAAGCGAAATGGACAATTTTCTTGATAGATTCCACCTACTGAAGATAAATCAAGATCAGGTTAACAGATTAAACAGTCCTATAACCCCTAAGGAAATAGTAACAGTCATCAAAAATCTCCCAACTAAAAAAAAGCCGAGGGCCAGATGGTTTTAGCACAGAATTCTATGAGACATTCAAAGAAGACCTAACACCAATACTCTTCAAACTCTTTCACCAAATAGAATCAGAAAGAACACTGCCAAACTCATTCTATGAGGCCACAGTCACCCTAATTCCTAAACCACACAAAGACCCAACAAAGAAAGAGAACTTCAGACCAATCTCCCTCATGAACATTGATGCAAAAATACTTAATAAAATACTAGCAAACCGAATACAAGAACACATCAAAGGTATCATACACTATAATCAAATAGGCTTCATCCCAGGAATGCAGGGATGGTTCAACATACAAAAGTCTATCAACGTAATTCACCATATAAACAAGATGAAAGAAAAAAACGCATGATAATCTCGCTAGATGCAGAAAAAGAATTTCACAAAATCCAACACCCCTTCATGCTAAAAGTTCTGGAGAGAACAGGCATACAAGGACTGTACCTAGAAATAATAAAGGCAATATACACCAGGCCAGTGGCCAACATCAAATTAAATGGAGAGAAACTTGAAGCATTTCCTCTAAACTCAGGGACAAGACAAGGATGCCCACTTTTACCATATCTCTTCAATATAGGACTTGAAGTTCTTGCTAGAGCAAAAAGACAACTAAAGGAGATCAAGGGGACACAAATTGGAAATGAGGAAGTCAAATTATTCCTATTTGCAGACAATATAATATATACATAAACAACCCCAAAAATTCCACCAGAGAACTCTTACAGCTGATAAACACCTTCAGCAAGGTGGCTGGATACAAAATTAATTCAAAAAAATCACAAGCTCTTCTTTATACAACAAACAAATTGTCTGAGAAAGAAATAAGGGAAACAACTCCCTTCACAATAGCCACAAACAATATAAAATACCTGGGTGTAACTCTAACCAAGCAAGTAAAGGACCTGTACAACAAGAACTTCAAGCTCTTGAAGAAAGAAACTGAAGAGGCCTTTAGAAGATGGAAAGTTCTCCCATGCTCATGGATAGGTAGGATCAACATAATAAAAATGGCCATCCTACCAATGGCAATATATAGATTCAATGCAATTCCTATCAAAACACCAACACAATTCTTTATAGACCTTGAAAAAGCTATTCTCAATTTCATATGGAACAACAAAAAACCCAGAATAGCTAAATTAATCTTGTACAATAAGAAAACATCTGGAGGTATCACCATCCCAGATTTCAAGCTGTACTACAGAGCAATAGTAGTAAAAACAGCATGGTACTGGTATAGAAACAGACCAGTAGATCAATGGAATCAAATTAAAGACCCAGAAATGGACCCAAACACCTATGGCCACCTAATTTTTGACAAAGAAGCCAAAACCGCACAATGGAAAAAGGACAGCATCTTCAACAAATGGTGCTGGTCCCACTGGATGTCCGCATGTAATAGAATAAAATTAGACAAATACTTATCACCTTGTACAAAACTTAACTCCAAGTGGATCAAAGACCTTAACATAAGGCCGGTCACACTAAATCTACTAGAAGAGAAAGTGGGAAAAACCTTCGAAATCATTGACACAGGTGACAACTTCCTTAACAAAACACCAACAGCTCAGGACCTAAGACCAACAATCAATAAATGGGACCTCATGAAACTGAAAAGCTTCTGTAAGGCAAAAGACACTGTCATTCGAACAAAATGGCAGCCTACAGATTGAGAAAAAATCTTCACCAACCCCACATGAGACAGAGGGCTAGTATCCAAAATTTACAAAGAACTCAAGAAATTAAATGCCAAGAAACCAAATAATCAATTTAAAAATGGGGGAAAGAGCTAAACAGAGAATTCACAAAGGAGGCATTCCTAAAGGCCGAGAGACACTTGAAGAAATGCTCAGCATCCTTAATCATCAGAGAAATGCAACTCAAGACAACTCTGAGATTCCATCTCACACCTGTCAGAATGGCTAAGATCAAAAGCTCAAATGACAGCACATGCTGGCAAGGGTGTAGAGAAAGGAGAACCCTCCTCCATTGCTGGTGGGAGTACAGACTTGTGCAACCACTATGGAGGTCAGTCTGGGGATATCTTAGAAAACTTGGAATAGCTTTGCCTCAGGACCCAGCCATACCACTTCTGGGTATATATCCAAATGACTCCTCACCGAATCACAAAGAAGTTTCCTCATCTATGTCCATAGCAGCCTTATTTGTAATAGCTAGAAACTGGAAACAACCCAGATGTCCCTCAACTGAAGAATGGATTAAAAAACTGTGGTACATCTATACAATGGAATACTACTCAGCTATCAGAAACAAGGAAATTATGCAATTTGCAGCCAAATGGATGGAACTAGAGAAGCTCATCCTGAGTGAGCTAACCCAGACTCAGAAGGATGCACATGGCATCTATTCACTTATAGTCGGATTTTAGCTATATAGTACAGGATATCTGTACTACAACCAACGCACCAAAGGAAACATGGACATAGACTTTTTTTGTTTGTTTGTTTGTTTGTTTGTGGGTTTTTTTGAGTTTTCTCTCCCTGGCAATGAGACCCTTTTCTCTGGTGGTACTTCTTTGTAGGCTCCCAGTGTATGAGGAGGCTTTTGGTCCTCATATGACTTCTGAACTGGGGTGGGGGTCTGTTATGTAGGGACACTCCACTCCAGAGAAGTGGGATGGAAGGGTTAGGGGGTAGAGGGTGGGAGGGAGGGGCTGGGAAGGGGGGAAAGAGGACAATATTATGGAGATGTAGCCTGAAGCAACAAATAAATTTTTAAAAAAAGAAAATAGATTCAGTAAAATCCCAGTTTACTTGAAGAAAAAAAAAAACGTGGTACATTTACACAATGGAATACTATACAGCTGTCAGAAACAAGGAAATCATGTAGTTTGCAACCAAATGGATGGAATTAGAAAATTCATTCTAAGTGAGCTAACTCAGACCCAGAAAGATACACATGGTTTGTACTCTCTTATAAGTGGATATTAACCATATAGCACAGGACAACCACCCTACAATCCAGAAATCCAAACAGACAGAAGCCTGTCATAACTATCTTATGTAGGGGTTAGATAAATTAAATTTAGAAAATATATAGGAGTTTCTGATACTGTCTCTTAATTCGGGGCCTGAAGAGCATTATCAACATGAAGTCAGCAAAAACAGGAAAGACTCAATAGACTGAAAAACAAGTTTGAAGTCAACAAAAACAGGAAAGACTCAATAGACTGAAAAACAAGTTTGCAGTCAGGAAAACAGGAAAGACTCAATAGACTTGAAACAAAGTATCTGGCCTGACATTGTTTTCAGCTGCTAAGTGGGCGGAGCCCAAATTAAGCTGAAACAGAGTTCCTCCTATCTGAGGACAGTGCGTTGAGCCCAGAAGAGAAGAGGCCCCTGATGCTAGAGAGCTCCAAGAGTCCTGCTGAAAAAACGGCTGGCCATTGATGGCCAGCTCTCTCCCTGAAGCAGAAAGGAGCCGGTGAGCAAAGAAAGCCTGAGCAAGACACCAAAAGGCCAAGGACTGGACCCTGTGGCTCAGCTTTTGCCTAGAGGGGTTTGATCTGTCTGATCAGTGGCCTAAAGGAAACGGTGCCTGGCTTTAAGGACTGAGGCAGAGCAGCTGAGTTCCTGATTCAAAAGAAGTAAGTTGGCCTGCAGACGGCTGGGGTCTCCCACAGAGAAGAAAGCATGAAGCCTTATTTAAGGTGAGACTGCAATAACCAACGACCCTGACGAACCTGCAACTGAGAGATCCAGAAAAAGGACTGCTAAGTGTGTTAAAGAATCTACAACAAAGACTGTGTTCCTGACGACTGAGGACCTGCCCCAGAGACTGTATCATTCTAAAAGGTTATGAAAGTAGTTGTTATAATTATCAATAGGTTTAGTGGATAGGTTAAAGGGGTTGTAGGAATTTATAGGATTAATAGTTAAGAAATTGTTGGTGTTTGTTATAAGTGAATTTAGTAATAAATAAATAAGTGTTAAATAATAATAATTTAAAAGTTCGGTTACAATCTTATGAAAAACTCCATGTAGCAGCAAGTCATGGACCCTGTTGCTTGTTAGTGGAACACCTTACCCTTGATGGACTGCCATATCAAACCCCAGTACAAGAGGAAAGTTGTGACTTCATGTGACTGATGAAATGAGGGGGGTTGATATTTGGGGGCTCCCCTCTCCAAGCAGAAGGAGAGGATGGAGGCAAGGAAGAGGGAGGGAGGGAGGAAGGGAAGGGACTTTGACCAAGATGTAACTTGAAAAAATAATTTAAAAATCGTTAATTATGCATAAAAATGTAATAAAAATAAAAGATAATATTTTCAATAATAATTTACCAAAGGCATATTTGCCTTACTGGAATGAAATGAAAAAAACAATGACAATGACAACAATGATAATAGAATTTTCTAATTCTACCACATCATTTCTACATAACTGTGCAAAATCTTTCATTCCAGGAAACTACAATTCATTTCCATTTAAACTATGCCATAATTAAATTTCCTTCATATCCCTTCAGATGACTAGACAGACAGACAATCACTGCAGACCCCAATGTTACTGAAAACAAATTCTAAAAGGGCAAAGGTAACAAAATGAAAAGTCAGGGTCTGTTACATATGGTCATTATGTTAGTAAGAAGAAAAGTTCACGTAATTCTAACCTTAACCCTACTGACAGGAGGAAAATGCTGGTTAAAGTCTAAAATACAACCACAGTTAAAAGGAAGTAGATTGCAAGCACTAAAGATAGAAACTCATCCAAAGACCTTAGAGCCAATTACAATGAGAGAAATGATAAGTACAGTAATAAAGTGAGGCAAAGAAAACACATTGCCACACAGCCTGCCCCATGTCTCGCTAAGGTTGAGAAACCCCACTGGAGCTCTTAAATGGCCAGTGATCTCTCCACTGCCATTACTCCTCAGGAATTCAAAGGTAAGGAGTAACCACTTTTGTCTTATAGTTTGGCAGGCATGTTACCACCACCTACCTTATAAATCAAGCTTTAGATTTATTATCAGACTGTATTGTCCTGTATAGCAAAAGTTGGAGACTAAGAAAATTTTGACTAAAATATTGTTTACTGGAGATAAGAGATTTTGTTATATTTGTTGTTAAGTTTCCAATGGCTGACACACACTAGATACATTTCACCTATTGAATGAATAAAAAAGTTAATGCACAGGGAATACATACAATTTATTATGCTAACATTCCTAACCTATTTTATAGGAACTTCTGAGTTTATATTTACCTGGGACATAACTTAAAGCCTAAAGATATAACAGGCAAAACTTTTTAAGTGAATGTGAAAAAGTAAATTATGTTTTGAAGTAGATGGTAACTGGCACAAAGCTTCACATGTGGAGAGTGAGAGACTGTGGAGGACTCAGCCATGAGTGGAATGTCTTTATCACAGCCTTCCCATTAAGGCTCAGAGAGCTACATGGAAAAGGGTGTAGACAGCATGTAAAATCCTTTAAGGACCAGCACTTTCCACACATAACAGATAAGACGCACAAATGAACTCAAAGAGACGGTGATAGCATGTTGAGGACCTACAAAAGCTCAATCCAGACAAAATTCCAGCAAGAAGGACAGTGGGTACAGAGTTCTGCCCCTACCCAAGAAGCTATTAAAATGGCTGTTTCTGGAAGAGGGAAAATGTGGTAAAAGTTTTTGTTCCTTAAAAAAAAAAAAAACCTAGTTATGATATGAGAATGGTTTTGTTTTGACCCAGGGGTGGGAAATGGGGCTGCTTTAGTTTGTCCACAGCTGTTAACTATAATTGTCTCTCATGCTCTAGCAGGTGCAGCAGAGAGTTTAGTTCTGAGGACTCTGGAGAGGGGTATAAATGTCAGAGCCCAGAAAGTGGGGGGGGGGTTGCTCTGAAGGAAGAAGAGGTTGCTACTCTCCCTGCTGGTGCTGCCCCACACTGTTGTTGGTTTGTCCTACTGCTGTGTTTGTTGTTGCTGGTTTGCTGGACTGCTGGACATTCTGACTACTAGGACCGGTATTGCCCCCAAAGAACCCAATGACCCTAATCAGCTGGAAGTACTTAAAAGAGACCTATGTCCATTTCCCCTCTAACCTTCTTTCTATCCTACCAAGGGTTGGGGAGTTGGAAGGAATCAGGGTTGGAAAGTAGGCAGAAGATTAAGTACCATAAAATAATATAGTGTAGAGGGAGCGAAGATGGCGGCGACCTACACTGACGCATTCTGAACGCGGGGAAAAAAGAGCCATAAAAAACACAGAGATATTGGGCACTGTGCAAAAACCGGAGGGGCTAGACCCCCCCCCCCCAGAACACTCACAGCTCCCAAGGGACTGTTAAAAGTCCCAGGGCAAGGCTCTCCCCATCTCTCACAGACACGGAGGCCACTAAACGCGGGATTCGGGAACTCCCATTTGGTGAGGCGCCTGGTAAGATCGATCCCAACTTACAGCAGGCAGAATCAGGGTCCATTTGGCCATAGATCGCTGTCCTATTGGGCTCCCCACACATCAGGTTGAACTTATACCCACTTAGAAAAGGTTGCGAGATAGTGGAAGCCTTAGCAAGGAACAAACAGGGGGCTCAGCGGGTGGTCCGCAGCCGCTCGTGAAGTGGAGGGCGGGAGGTTCCGAGAGAGCACGGGAAGCTGGGAACACAAAAGCAGGCAGGTGGGGCCAAATCTCACACACTCACTATAGCGCAGCTGGGGAGAGAGCACGGCGGGCAGGGACAAATCCCCACCAGTCCACGGCAGGTCATCTGGGGAGAGAGACAGGCGTGGGTGGGGCCAGGGGTCCGTGCACCCACGGCGGAGCTGCTGGGACGAGAGGTGCACTCAGGCAGCCGGAGGATCCGGGGCTTGGGGTACCCACGGGATCCGTGGCGGCGCAGACAAGAAGGGAATTAGGCACAGGGTCCAGCCCTGTGGCGAGAAGACTAGAGAGAAACCAGAAATCGGGACCATAGCTGTATCCTGGAAAATCCAGACATATCAGGTGTGGAGCCAGACCCTGTCAGCCTCCGGGACGACAAACAAAGCCCACAGAATCTGTGCCTGGGCAAACAGGCCCACACCATCAGAACCATTACAGGCTGATAACTCAAAGTGCAACATAGAGAAGTCTGAATTGGGAGCAGTGAAACAATCCTGGTCCATTATTCACAAACCTGGGAATAGGCTGCACCAGATCACACTGCCTCTGGCCATTAAAACCATAGTGACCTTGAAATCCCCCTGTAAGCAACGACAGATAGCCAAGTAACTTGTCCCCTGCACCAAATCATCCACTGTGGTTCCAAGCACAGAAAACAGACAGCTAAATGCATCCAATGGCAAAAGGTCAAAAAAAAATAGAAATCAAGGAATTATGACTCCAACAAAGCAGAACCACCCTAGCTCATCCAATTTGGATGACCACACACCAACAGAAACACATGAAAACATTGACAATTCTGCAGTATGGAAAGTGATAGAGTCCCTGCAAGAAGAACTTAAATCTATGAAGGAATTCAAAGAAACCACAATCCTACAAATCAAAACAAGGAACAACACCATTAAAGAGCTCCAAGCCAAGGTGACAGAGCTTGAACAGGAAAAGGAAAAAGCCATGAAAGATTTTCATACAAAAGCAAGCAAGCTGGAGAAGGAAATGTACAAAACGAACAAAAACATACAAGACATGAAAATAGAAATAGAAACAATAAAGAAAACACAGTCAGAGTTAAAAGAGGAAGTGGAGAACCAAGGGAAGAGAACAGGAACTACGGATGTGAGTATCAACAATAGGATGCAAGAGATGGAAGACAGGATCTCAGGCATGGAAGATTCAGTGGAAGAAATCAGTACA
>CAJQZJ010009141.1:10986904-11006983 GCA_907164525.1 Lophiomys imhausi
AGAGGATACAGCCATTCGGCCTGGATTTGCAGACCTCCAGGTGTAGAGAAGATGTGGAGCTAAGGTAAAATACAAGAGAATTGTGGTATTGGCCCATGCCTTTGACTTCAGCGGAGACCGGGGGGAGGGGCACTTTAGAGTTGGTGGTCTTATGTACTCTGGAGTCATACGGAGCGGGGTGGTGAGGGTGCATACTCTTGGTCCCACCATTCAAGAAGAGTACACCCTTGGTCCCAGCTCCCAGCACACTGGAGACAGAAAGAGGCAGATCCCGGAGTTCAGGGTCAGCCTGATGCAGGGTAAACTCTAAATAGAGAAAGACTTCGCTCCAGGAGTGGTGGAACACATCTTTGATCCCTTCAGATGAGAAACACAGGTCCCTGTTCCCAATAATTAGAGTTCAGAGACACACACATGGGATTTGGAGGGACCTAGGTTTGGAGGCTACTTACAAAAGGCCTTCTCGATGCAGGCAGATTGTCCTTTGGGATCTCAAAATATATACACTAGAGCTGGTTTAGCTCCAAGGTGACAGAATGATTTCTACTTTAACCCGGATTGAAAGATAACGCTTTGTATGTTGTCAGAAGGCCAAATTTGCTTCAGGAGAAGTACTACCTAGCCCCCTCCATCCCCCCCCAGAAAAAAAAAAAAGAGGGCAATTGTCCTAGGGTTGGGATTGGGGCAGGGCTCTGCTCTTATCGTTCCAGGAGAATCGAAGTGTCCATTAGGGGAGCCTGGGGACGGCGGACAGCGGAATCCTCAGCAGAGAGCAGAATCAGGCACCAAGGAGGATGAGTGACCCAGTTGATTCTGCCTGGCAGACTTCCTCAATAGCTGTCTCCATCGGGGGCCTGCAACCACCACTGCAATCCAGTGTCTCTGGGACCGTTCAGCTCTACACAAGGCCCCGGCCGGAACCTCAGTGAAGCCTGCAAGACCAGCTTCTGCCTACAAACCCCTTAGGTCATCTAAACAGCTGAGAACAGAAGGACTGAACATAAAAGGATTGTACTAACATTTTTAATCATTTTTCCCATTTGGGTTGGGGCCCCAAACAGGTCTACTACGACCCAAATCAGCAGGAAGTCACTTTAAGAGAGCGACGTCCCATGCCCAGAGGGTGGGGAGGGTGTTTCTCCGCCCATCTTTTTGGTTATTTGAAGGATAACTGAAAACTCTGTTATGTAGGGGAAGAGTCTACAAGCTGATAAATGGTCATGTCTTAATGGGTTTTGGAGGTTAGCCCCAGGGAATTCCTACTTTTCCTTTTCTGTATCCTTCTTCCTCTCCTATGTAGGAGTGCATGGGCTTGAGAAAAATGAGATATAGACATAGCACAGGAAGGTCCAAGAAGAAGGGGCAGATTATTGAATATGCCCTTATACCTTTGTATATTGATACAAAATTGGTAGTTTATTTGGCTAAAGTGGTATTGACCATTGTTTATTGTGCAAAAATAAGATTGTATTGGATTACATCGGTATTGATCTTTGTATATTGATACAAAATTAAGATTATAGTTGGCCACAATGGTATTGACCCTTGCATATGGACGTAATATTAAGATTATATTGGGCTACATAGGCATTGATCTTGGTATATTGATACATAATTAAGAGTATATTTAACCACAATTGAATAGATCTTTGTATATTGATACAAATTTAAAGGTAATGCTTCCCAATGGTATCATACCTAGAGATACTTAAAAATAAAATGTGAAGCTCTGACCTCTTGATACCAACCGTCTAAAACGGTCTAGGATAGTTAAAACAAACTCCTAGTCATGCAAACATGTCTCTTTGTTGGCTACTATGACAGTCTATCACAGATATTCTCTAAACTACCCAGTAATCAAGTTGCTAAGAGACAAGCAACATTTGCTTATCTAAATACAAGAGATGGATAGGGCATCTTCAAAAACCCCTTGAGATCTGCAGAATATGGCATTCAAAGATGTTATCTTAAATCAAGATTTTTTTTTTATATCAAGACATATCAGCACCTGACGGCAACCCTATTCTACTCCAAGTAGAGGATAAGCATCGAAGAACCTCCACTGTAAGATGGTTGAATTGGTGGCAAGCCTTTCTCTTGGCATGAAAAAACCCCTTGCACCAACTGCAGACAGACTGCTGTCCAAAAAGGACAAAACTTGGTAGCGGGGAAGTCGACAGCCTAACTCTGCCAAGACAGGGTAGGAAAAACCCCTTGCTTCAACTGTAGACAGACTGCTGTCCAAAAAGGACAAAACTTGGAAGCAGGTAAGTCGACAGCCTAGCTCTGCCAAGACAGGGTAGGTAAGTCCTTCATAACCCCTGCTCTACAATCAATGTCTGTCAGAGAAATGGGGCCAAATGACTGAAGATTGATGCTGTAATGTATGGAGAGAAAATGGGAGCTGTCCAGGCAGCCACTGGTATGTCATTTCTTAGTTTGGGAAGCTGCAGCCCTGCACTTCCTATATAATCAGATATATTTGTCCCTCTCAGGTCTCTGAGGTGGTTGAAGAATAGATAGCTAGAGTCTCATAGTTAAATTTTGAGTTGTTTGGGAATCAAGAGGGTGTTCTAAGAAGATGCTTTTTAAATTGTGATGAAAGTTGAGTTGGATATAGAACTTTAAACTCATGGAGATAGGTCGACAGTAGAATGTTGAAGTCAGGTGCCAAATACATATAGACTGGACATTGGGATTGTATGCCAAGCCATATAACTCTCATAATTTTGGCCTAATTACCTCTGTTGTTTTGTATTGTATTTATTATTATAAGAGTAAGAGCCATTTGTTGGACTGAAAGGGGGAGCTGTTGGGGGGAAAAGATATATCTTAAACTTAAAAAAAAAGGAAGGGGATGGGTGGGTTGAGGCGGAAGAGGGTGGGAGGGTGGGACTGGAGGCGGGGTAGGGAGGGGATTTCAATTGAGATGTAACTTGAAGAAATAAAAAATAAAGTAAAAAAAAATAATAATATAGTGTAATAAAATGAAAAATAGTAAAGCCACCTACTACAAGTGGTGCCCAAATATAAGGCAAGACATATAGGAAAACTTGGTTTCTAATGCCATGGAGGAGACAGAAGGATTTGAAGGAATGAATAGTGTGTTTCAGGAAGTCAGCAAAAGGTCAATTATGGCTGCTGCCACTAGGTTCTCTCCAGCTTATCTCTCAGAGGGGATTTTCTATGTTTTCTTCTTCTTCTACCTATATGCTACTTCAAGAAATATTGGGAAAATGTTTGAACAATTTGAAAAGTTGCTGTTGGAAGAAGGTCTACATTGGTTCTAAGAGGCTGATTTCAATGCTGAGATCTGATTACAACCCCCTTCTGAGGCTTTCTCTGATTGGTTAATAAAAGTTGCTGATGGCCAACAGCTGGGCAGAAAGAGTATAGGAAGGTAGGACTTCCTGAGATGGAAACAGGAACTCTGGGTTTTACACAGAGGAATGTCTCTTTCTGCCAAGAGACACACAAGCAAACAGATGTTTGAGAGCTCTGGAAGGTACAAAAGGCCACATGACTGCTTGGGATTAGGTGGTCTTGGTTAACTTAGATTAGCTAGTTGAGAGTCTGCCCAGCAAGGGCTAAACGTTGAACCATTAAAAGGTATTGGTGTAATTAATTATTGGGAGAAAGGCCGCTGCAGGTTTCAGATTGGAAGGCATACAGGCTTCCAGCCACCAGCCTCACAGCAGACCCCAGGAGCTACCCTGCCAGGCCACCACCAGCTGTGCCACTGGCTTAATATAACAGTTTAAAGTTATTAACAAATATACAGCAGTTGCCCCGCCAAGGTGCCCCTCAAGGCCTACAGGCTTCTAAGGCAAGGTAGGCCTGCTGATCTCCCATCAGGTCGCTGACTGCTCTGCTGGCCTAATATAACAACTTATAGTTCTTAATGGAGATATTAGTTAATAGAGTTTAGGTTGCAGGTGGTGAAGGCCATCCTTGATCCAGGGCTTTTTCCTCAGGACAGGTCAAGCCACCAGTTAAGGCAGGCCAGGACTGCCAGCCTCCCACCAGCCCACTAACTGTTCTGATGGCTTAATCTTACAGTTTATACTTATTAATAAATACAATCAATAACTAAGTTGCAGTTTCAAGTTGCTAGTGAATATAGAGGGGTCTGAGAAACAAAAAAAAAAAAAAAAGGTTTATGAAAGGATTGCAGAAATGGCAGTGCAACTAGACGTTTGTGAGTAGAGCTTGAAGAGCCTAGAAAGGAAAAAGTTCTAGAGAGAGAAGAAATGGGTTTAGATCTGGTAACTAAGAGTGAGAATTTGCTGCAGAATAAAAGAGGGAAGCAGGCTGGGCTACAAGGCAGGTAGCCCAGGAGCAAGCACCCTGCCCTGCTCCATGCACTTTCAGTGTCAGTTCCTCAAAGGCCCTGCAGGCATGAGGCAAAGGACTGGGAAGAGGCAATATTGGACAAAAGGGTTAGAGTGGAGCCACGTGTGCCTCCAGAGGAGTTGCCTAGGATTGCAAACTCACCATCAGTTTTTCCAGGAATTGTGTAGCACATGCTTGTTACTGGTCTTGATTGGGGAAAGAAACAAGGTATAGGAGGTTCGATCAGGGATTTCTCTCTTTCTTTTCTCTATTCTTTTTTTTTTCCTCAAGTAAGGGGAGAAGGTTGTAAAGGAAAAGGGGGAATATAGGAATAATAGGGATAAAAGGGTAGATTATTGGATCTACTCTTAAGCCAGAAAGTATTAACAAGCCAAAAAAAAATCTTACATTGGTACAAAACTAAGGTTATTTTTATTACAACATACTGTATATTATGTTTAAACTTCTGCATAAGGTATTGGACCTATGCAAAAATGCAAATTTTAGTTCCAGACCTTTTTAAAGCTACTATTGAAAACTGTATAGGATAATTAAGGAAATTCAAAACAATAGTTAGACAATCGAACATATAATCTTTTTTGATACTAGTTTAGTTAATTTACAGAAATAAGCCATATTTAGTCTGCTGTATATGTTTTTGAACTTAAGCAGACAGTACATAGTTATAAACAACCAATGTTTGTCTATTGGATGACAGATAAATACATAGATACATAGATGATAAATGGTCTTCAAAAATCTCAAAGACCTACAGAATATGACATTTAAAGATGTTTTTATATAACAGGTTTTTCTGACATAGAGACACCTCTGCTCCTGGCAGCATCCCCAATCGACTCAATAAAAGATGATGTGCATCAGAGAAACAAATGTGGCCAGATAGCCACTGGACAAGGAACTGTCCTTATTTCAACTGCTGATAGTACGCTGTCTGTCCTATCTGTGAACAAGCAGGACACTGAAAAGTCAACTGACCAGCGTTACAAAGATAGGTAGGCCAGTCCTTCAATATTCCTGCCTCACAAAAAAGTCTGAGATATTCTGGGTCTGTCAATGCTACAACCACACAGAGAAACAATGGGTGATTGTTCAGGTAGCCAGAAACCTCTGTCATTACTATAGTTTTGGAAGTTGCTTGCTCAACACTTGCTTCGTATTTAAGGTAACAATTTAATATCCTTCTCAAGTTTCTGATAGGGTTGAAGACAAAATAGTTATTGTCTTACAACTAAGCTTAGTTGTTTAGGATTTAAGAAATGTTTTAGGTCTAAAAGATGTTTATAGGTTGATAAATGCAAGTAAGAATAGAGAATAATTTAAGTACAGAGCTCTAACTCACAAAGATGGGTATAAGTAATTGAATGCTTTCTCCAAGGTTACTAAATACAAATGGAATGAACATTGTAAACCTAATTCTTAGTTGATAGATCTCATAAGTATTCTTATTGTATATAATTAATATTTAAAAAGAGCTATTTTTGAACTAAAAGGGAGAAATTGGTAAGAATTTTTGTTCTTTAAAAATAAACCCATGCTATGAGAATGTTTTTGTTTTGATACCAGGTGTGAGATGTGTCAGTTTGTTCACAGGTGTTAACTATAATTGTCTCTCATGCTCTAGCAGGGACGTGCTTTAGCCAGTTGCAGAGAGTTTAATTCTGAGGACTCTAGAGAGGGGTATAAATGCCAGAGCCCAGAGAAGGGTGTGGGGGCACTCTGAAGGAGGAAGAGGTTGCTGCTCTCTCTGCTGGTGCTCCCCTGCATTGTTGCTGGTTTGTCCTGCTGCTCTGTTTGCTGTGCTTGTTGTTGCAAACTGGGGTCATGTACTGTATTTCATTTTATTTATATTTAATGCTTTAGTTTAACTTTTTAACTTTCTAATTTAATCATTTGGTTGTTTTGGTTTTGCATGTATCTAAATTAAATAGGCTTTTATGACTGTCCTTTTCCTTTACCTATGCTATAACATTCTATCATTTTTTATACCTATAAACTTTCTACTCTTCCTCTCATAATTTACTCCTTTTCCCTCATTTCTCCTTCCTTCCTTCTTTTATTATTTATACTGCTCTTAGCTCTGAATAACTATAAACTACATTCTCCACTAACAACCAATCCAGCAGTACAGAAAATACTTTAAGGAATACTATTACACAAAGAAGAAAGACAGTCTCATTCATGGGAGAACAGGACAAAATACATTTTGTGAGAAGAGTAGATGAACAAAGGAGAGCTGTAAGAACTCCATCGTGCTCAGCAGAGTGAACAAGGAAACTCCTAATAAACAGAGGGGAGAACCTGAGATAACAAACCAAAAGAAATAGTAAACTCCTCTCAATAATAAATGGCAATAGCCAATTAAAAGATGCAGTTAGCTAACAGCATTAAAAACAGGATCCAACTTTCTGTTGTCTCAGGAAATACACCTTACCAGTAAAGATACTCACAACCTGAGTGTCAAAGGGTAGAAATAACATGCCAAACAAAAGAAAACTTAAAACACTGTGACGAGGCTATTCTGATATTTACTGAATTGACTTCAAAACACAACAAAAGAGATAAAGAAAGCCACTACTACATGAGAGAAGCATTCATCAAGAAAATATTTCTTTTTTTAATATTTATTTATTACTTCAGGTTACATCTCCATCACAGTGTCCTCTTTCCACCCCTCCCAGTCCCGCCTTCCCACCCTCTACCCCCTATCCCTTCCATCCCACTCCTCTGGAGTGGAGTGTCCCTACATAACAGTCCCCCACCCCAGTTCAGCAGTCATATGAGGGCCAAGACCCTCCTCATACACTAGGGGCCTACAAGGCAGTACCACCAGGGAAAAGTGTCTCATGGACAGGAAAAAAGTCTATGTTCATGTTCCCTTTGGTGCATTGGTTGTAGTATAGTTATCCTGTACTATATGGCTAAAATCCTACTATAAGTGAATAGATGCCATGTGCATCCTTCTGAGTCTGGGTTAGCTCACTCAGGATGGGCTTCTCTAGTTCCATCCATTTGGCTGCAAATTGCATAATTTCATTGCTCCTGATAGCTGAGTAATATTCCATTGTATAGATGTACCACAGTTTTTTAATCCATTCTTCAGTTGAGGGACATCTGGGTTGTTTCCAGTTTCTAGCTATTACAAATAAGGCAGCTATGGACATAGATGAGGAAAGTTCCTTGTGATTTGGTGAGGAGTCATTTGGATGTATACCCAGAAGTGGTATGGCTGGGTCCTGAGGCAAAGCTATTCCAAGTTTTCTAAGATATCCCCAGACTGACCTCCATAGTGGTTGCACAAGTCTGTACTCCCACCAGCAATGGAGGAGGGTTCCCCTTTCTCCACACCCTTGCCAGCATGTGCTGTTATTTGAGCTTTTGATCTTAGCCATTCTGACAGGTGTGAGACGGAATCTTAGAGTTGTCTTGAGTTGCATTTCTCTGATGATTAAGGATTCTGAGCATTTCTTCAAGTGTCTCTCAGCCATTAGGGACTCCTCCTTTGTGAATTCTCAGTTTAGCTCTGTTCCCCATTTTTTGATTGGATTATTTGGTTTCTTGGCATTTAATTTCTTGAGTTCTTTGTAAATTTTGGACTGTGAATGTTTGGGTTCCTAGTTTCATAAAAACATTTTTAAAGACATGGAAGGTGAGATAAGTAAGAATTGAAAACTGAAATAATACATTCTCATCTTAAATAGGTCTACTTCCAAACTAAAAATGGATAAAGAAATTTCAGAGGCAAACTGAACCTAACAGAAATCTACATGATATTATGTTTTCTTCGCAGCAGCCCACACACCTTCTCTGAAATTAACACATTATAGCCCACAAAGAAAGCCTTAACAAATACAAAACATCTATTTTGATTCTTCTACATGCAACCATCCAGTTTGACCAGCACCATTTGTTGAAGATGCTGTCTTTTTTTTTTCCAATGTATATTTCTGTCTTCTTTATCAAAAATCAGGCAGTGAACGATCCTGCAATTAAGCATTTAAGGAACTGATGAAAGAAATTGAAGAAGATACTAGAAGATGGAAAGACCTTCCAGGTTTGTGAATTTACAAAATATTTTAAAATAAATATAAAATAAATATTCTACTGAAATAAGCCTACAGATCACACACCATCTCCATGAACTTCCCAATATTCTTCATAGAAAAAAAAAAGTTCTAGGAGATGGAAGATTGGTTCAGAGGCTAAGAATGCTTACTGCTTTTGCAAAGGACCCAGGTTCTGTTCCCAGGATAAATAATGGTGGCTCACAAATGTAACCTTAGTTCCAGAAGATCTAGTACCCTCTTCTGTCAAACACAGATAGCATGCATGCACATACATACATACATACATACATAAAGACTAAACATTCATAAACATGAAATTAAACAAATATTTTTGAGATTATAATATAATTACAATGTTCCTCCTTTCTGTTTCTTCTCTCCACACCCTCCCACAAACCCCTCCCTACTCTATTTCAAATCCATGGCCTCTTTTTTCATTGTTAGTATA
The DNA here is from genome assembly GCA_907164525.1 of Lophiomys imhausi. NCBI lineage: Eukaryota > Metazoa > Chordata > Mammalia > Rodentia > Muridae > Lophiomys > Lophiomys imhausi. The sequence continues at coordinate 10,995,770 of CAJQZJ010009141.1, forward strand.
TGCACATACACATAGAATCTTAAATATAAACTGCTCAGTCCATATAAAGTTACATGTATGTATGTTTTCAGGCTGACCACTGGCACTGAATAACCAGTTAGTGCGTTCTTCCCTAAGAAAGACCACCTCTCCCACTCCCAGCTCTCTTTGATTTCCTACAGTTTTTTGTGTAGGGTTAAAACCTTGTGGGCTTTTCCCCATCCATTTTGACAAGTCCATTGTTGCCATCCTTGTTGAGCTCACATTTGGGAAGTTGTGTTGGTGAGAATTTATGAGTGTAGGAGATAGATACTCCTAGGAGACACAAGTGAAAAGGTGTTCTTAGGCATCAGAAAAATGCAAACTAAAATAATTTAGGGATTCTACCTCATCCTAGTAAGAATGACTAACATCCAAAAACACAAGTAACAAATGTTGGCAAGAATGTGGAGAAAGAGGAACCCTTATCAGCTGCTGGTGGGAATGTAAACTTGTGCAGCCACTATGGAAACCAGTATGGAGTGTCCTCAAAAAACTAAAATAGAACTGCTGTATGATCTAGATGCAGGACTCCTGGGTACTTAAAAATTTTTAAGTTCTATCCCAGAGAGACTCACACATCCAATTTATCACTGTACTATTCACAATAGCCTAGATGGCCACCAACAGACAGCAAATGAAGGCAACTATGTGTATGTGGTACATATACTCAATAAGATTCTATTCATCTCCAGAGCAAAACAAAATCATGACATTTACAGAAAAATGAATGGAACTGGAAATCATATTAAGCAAAATATGTCAGACTTGGAAAGACAAATACCATAGTTTCTCTCATATGTAGATCTAAGATTTTAAACTAACACACACACACATGCACGCACACACACTCTTTCTGTCTCTCTCTCTCTCTCTCTCGTGTGTGTGTGTATGTGTATGCATATTCATGTATGATGTGAGCATAAAGGAAATGAAGAATTCTTAAGAGAAAGGAGGAAGAAGAAAGGGGAGGGTAACGGAGTACATGTGACATAAAAGCAGGAGGCTACACTACTGTGGAGCAAGGCCAAAAGAAAAGATATAGGAGATGGAGGAAGGAAGTGATAAGAAGATGGAAAGGGATGCTTTAAAAAGTATGTATAGACATACCACATTGATATTCTATACCAACTTCATACTTTTTTCTATTTTATGTGTACAGGTGGTTTTGCCCACATGTATGTCTGTCTATAAATCATATGCATGCCTGATGCCCAGAGTTCAGAAGAGGGCATCATATCCCATTGAATTGGAGTTACAAATGGTTGTAGCTAACATGTGGGTGGTGGGAGCAAACCCAGGCCCTTTGGGAAGTTCACCCAATGTTCTTAACGGCTGTGCCATCTCTCCAGCCCCATCTACTCTTACTTTAAAGGCTAATTAAAAGTAATAATGTAATAAAAAAAATAAGGTATTGTATTTTAGAACAAATAATTATATGAAAAACAAAAACTGCAGTAAGAACAGTGGAGAAGAAAGCAAGGAAGACTACACACAGGCTGAAAATGCCTATGAACCAGAGAACATTGCCCATCAATGAGTTTGAACACAAGACACACAAAGCCTCATGTGACTATATTAAAGATTGTTGTTTTGTTTTGTTGATTTAAGTAATCATTAAAGGTTTTCCACCAAAAGAAAAGACCTAATTATCCCAATTTTTAACATGAAATGGAATATACTGTTAGCTACTGGGAAAAGACTGCCATTTACAGTCAGGTCAGAAGTCCAAAGTTATTTGGCTTGTGCCCTTTCCTGAGCAGACCATAAAATACAACTCTTCCCCAGCCTGAAATAAATGCTAAGCAGAGTAATGCTTCAGAATGTCAACAGAATGCCACAAAGAAACATTTGCTTTTCTTGGTAAGCAGTGCATTTAAGGGCACTGAAGTCCATACTTCACATTCCAGAAAACTAAAGACAAAACAATGATTTTAGGCTTTTCTCCTTAAGGAAAATGCTGGGAGAAAACTAAAATGCAAAAAGTAGTCCTTTGTCTATACTTTGTCCCCTTCATACACACAGACTAGCACATTCGTTCCTAGGTAAGTCAGAGTTCTGGCTTTAGTGAAAGGAAAATCCAAATGTTCTAGGGTATGGGCCTTCCCTAACATTGAAAGGATTATTTTTAAGTTACTCACTTCAGCAAACATCAGTGCTGAATCACACTGGGAACTACTTTTTACTAGGCAGAACAGCTTTACTGGTTAGAAATTGACTTGCACAAGATCAGCGATTTGAATTTTATCTCTTTAAGGAAAAAACATCTAAAAAGCAGAAACTAAAACCTAGTCAGATGAGCCACAGCACTTGTTATGAATGCATGCTTTGGGGTGCCAGCTATTGCATCTAAAAAATTTTAACAGAATCTCACTCAGAAAGGGCAAAATACAGATATCAGAAATAGATGAAGACAGGGAGCTGGGTGGGGAGGGGAACGAGGGTGGGGATCAGGTGGGGAAAAGTGGGGGTGGGATTTGGTAGTGCTGGGAGAGAGATGGGAAACTGATGGGGGTGAGATCTCTGCGACAAACTGGAGACCTGTGACAGGGCAGGCTCCTGAGAGAGATATATAGGTAACTCTAGCTGAGAATCCTAGCAGCAGGGGATATGGAGACTGAAGTGATCATCTCCTAAAACTAGGAAAGACTGCCAGTGGAGGGAGGGAGCCACCAACCCACTCTTAAAACTCTTGACCCAAAATCTACCCTGCCTACAAGACATTCAGGGATAAGGATGGATCAGAGATTGACAGAATGTCCGATCCAGGACTGGCCCAAGTTGAGACCCAACCTATGGGAGAAAGCCAACCCCGACACTGTTAATGATGCTCCACTATACTTGCAGACAGGAGCCTAGCATGACTGTCCTCTGAGAAGTTCCACCCAGCAAAGGATCGAAATAGTTGCTGAGACCCGCAGCCAAACACTGGACAGAGACCTAGGAGTATTGTGGAAGAGTTAGAGGAAGGACAGAGACACTGGAAGGGAAAAAGAACTACGCAACAAGACCAACAGAAGCATCTAACCCAGGCCCATGGGGGCTCACAGAGACTGAACCATCAACCAAAGAGCATGCATGGAATAAACCCAGGCCCCCTACACTCATGCAGCTGAGGGACAGTTTGGTCTTTATGTGGGCCCCTACCAATTGGAGAGGGGACTATCCCTGACATGAACTCTATTGCCTACAGTTGGATACCTTTCCCCTAGTTGGGCTGCATTGACTGGCTTCAATGGAAGAGGCTCCAATTAGTTCTGATGAGACATGAAGTACTGGGTGGGTTCGTTGCCGGGGGTGGGGGGGTCCCTCCTCTCAATCCTACCCTCCCACCCACGTAATGGGGCCGTGAGTGGGAGGGTAGGATTGGGAGGAGAGGAGGGAAAGGGCTGTGAATTGGATATTAAGATGAATAAATTAAAAAAATTAAAAACAACAGAGCAGAACCTGTAAAGACAAACCAGTATATCAACTGCCTCAGTCTACACTGCTTGACACATATAAAGTACATTTTAAAAAATAATAAAATCAGCCAGGCATGGTGGCACACACCTTTAATCACAGCACTCCAGAGGCAGAGGCAAGTGGATCTCTGTGAGTTTGAGATTGGCCTGGTCTACAGAATGAATTACAGGAAAGTCAGGGCTACAGAGAGAAACCCTGTCTTGAAAAAAAAAAACTATAACAATAAATGATAAGAAGAACAGAACAGAACAAACTCTACAGTGAGGAAGATTAGCTCTTCCTATTTTGTAATTCTCCCTCTCTCAACTCAAAGTGCATTCCTCTCAGCTCAAAGTATACTTCTAAGCAGCAATTTCCTGCCATACGTCTAGCACTGCTGGGGTATTCCCTCTACTTCTAACATTTTTCTTCTCTGTCACCCTTTACTTGGCCTGTATATTTGCTTCAAGGAAGGAAAGAGGGCGACAGGCCAGATACAACAATCTACACATGCATCCTAAGTGAAGTACAAATATGCTCTATCCTTGTCTTACAACCGCAAAGAAAAAATGAAAAGGACACTCCTTCTAGGTGTTGCCATGTAAGCTGAGTTTTGAATCTTGGAAAAAGAAAGGAACCTGAGATTTATTTATACCAACTCTTCATTTTAGAGCCAAGAAATGAAATGTAAAGAAGTCATTTACCAGCCCATGTGTGGTATCACTTGTCTTTATTCCCAGCACTCCAGAGGCAGAGGCAGGCAGATCTATGAACTGGAAGCCAGCTTGGTCTACAAAGCTAATTCTAAGACAACCATAGCTACACAAAGAAACCTTGTCTCAAAATCATTTGTCCAACCACATTTTTCCAAGCATATATTGTAGTGGAAGTTTTGATTTCTTTAAAAATTCAATTGTGTGTGCGAATGTGTTCTTTGTTTTGCTCCAAAGTGTGTGGTGTAGAAATGCTTTATCCACCACTGAAAATAGACTCATGAGAGGGCGCATGATCTTTGTCAGTTGATAACAGACTCATGAGAGGACACATGATCGTTGTCAGCTACAAACTGCCTTGTGCAGGAGGGCATGGTTTTTTGGCGCCTGGAAAACATCCTTGTGTGTATTCTGAGAAGGTATAAATAGCAGCCCAAACAACAGAGAGAGATCACTTTGCCTTAGCTTTGCTTCTCATAGTTGAGCTTCAAATGCTCCTAGAAACACTCCAGAGAATGCTTCAAGCTTGCGGCTGCTCTCCCTGTTGGTGCTCCCCCCAAACTGCTGCTGGTTGGTCCTGCTGCTGTGTTCCCAAGTTTGCAGGTTGGCTGTGTATGGTGTTGCTCTTGGAATCTTGACAATGAAGAGTAGACTTGCCCCAAGGAACTATGTCTAAAGAGGTCATTATTTCCTGTGCCTACTAAATTCTTTCTCCTGTACCTCGGGTCAGTGGGTTGGAAGGGAGGTAGAAACATTTAAAAAACACACACACAAATAAAAGAGTATAAAAGTACACCTTCAATATGTATTTGTGGCTAATGCCAAGGCCCAAGTTTCTAACAGAGCACCACTGTCCACCAATACTGGAGCTAGCTGCATGACTGTTCTAGAAACCTACATCCCTTCGTATTTCTTTAAGTAACGGAAAACCCCATGAAGATACAACCTAAAAGCTATTTCTGCTTTATGTGTCATCCAACGTTTTTCTATCATTTTTTTCACTTGAATCCCTTCCAATGGTCATCACAGGGGATCATAAACCTACATATGCAATATTAAAGCCTTCCTCAAGAGAATCATATTTATTAGAATTATTACATGAAAAACAAAACAAATACAACTAGGGATGGGAATACAGCACTGTGACAGAGTGCCTGCCTAGCATGTGGACACCCCTGGGCTCAATCTGTAGAGCCCCTCTTACACACATGCATATGCACGTGCCCTAGGTATCAAAATTTTATCATCCATCCATCTGTGATGCTAATATTAAAGAAATGACTGAAATTATATCCTGAACCAAAAACACTCAGGAGTGTTTTCAGAACAAAATCCAAATTTTGGTATTCAAGGGCCAAAAGTTGGCCCCAGCTATTTTATCTTCTGTATTAGCATTCAGTGTACCCTATTCTGTAACTTCATCAGATACCTCAGTGCTCTCTAGTATCTATACCAAACATTTACCTCATTCCCTTTGAGAGACCTCACTCTATCTGGATAATTCTTCTCATTACCCTGCTCCCATACACCTCTGTTCCCAGTCAAAACCACATTCATTTCCAAATTTTATTACAGATGGTCTGGGTTATGTGAAGCCTTTCTGAAAACAGAGGACAAATTGGTTTGTGTCCCTGGGCCATGTTATTTATCAAGGTTGGAATTACTAGAGAAAAGCCTCCCTTCCACGGTCAGCAGCTTGTCCATCTCAGCTGATCTGTGAGGCTTTCTTGCATCTCCATACAGGGAATTATTTAGTTTGCTATCTAAGGGCCAGAGCCAACACTTGGACACATGTAAGCAGAAAGTGCTGACGTCAATGGAAATTCTGGGTGTGCATCTAAGGGCAGACTATGGTCCTCTGCATATTCCCAACATAACAGTCAAAATTCTTTGTTAAGTCTGATTCAATTTTGGCTGTGTTCCTCTTCAATGAACACACAATACCAGAAGTGATGCACAAAGGCTGTGATCAAATAAAGAGCTATACAGTTCACTGGACTATTGTATGGACATTTTGGCCTAATCAAAGAATGAAATTTTAAATGCCTATTAAGTTCCTTAGTCTGGTAATATTCATGATGGCCAAGCAGAAAGGAAAACAAAAACAAAAAACTTTTTTTTTCTGGAGCCATCTTCCAGCTAAAGAGAAAATCAAAATGATATTCTAAATAATAATGGTAATTTTTAAAGAACTTAAGAATAGTAGGTTGAAAGCTGTACTGAAAAACAAAACAATTTGACTACACTATTAATCTTCAGTCATTAATTTGCTGTATTTTTGTTTGATATTTACTGTTTTTTTTTTTTACTGAACTTTTACTACTTCTAATAATTCTAGAACTGAAAAATGTCAATCTGAAGCTACTCACAAACTGGAGACTCAGCCTAGGTTCCTTCCTGCCTTGACATCCATCTGACTTTGCCACCATGCATGCAAACCCCAGCAACAAAGATCCCTCATTCCCTCTCCTTAATATCCCCTGAATCTCCACATCACCTCTATTTGTAGTCCTAGAAAACTGTCCCCTATTTCTGACAATTAATCAGAAATGTGGCTCTACAAATCTGTATTTAGTGCTAAATAGAAGGCTCTGGATTTCAAAAAGGATTTTAACACATAACCCCCGCACTAAAATATTTTTTATGTAAATGCTCTTATGTGGCAATTCTAAACCAGATTATTAAAATCCAACTCAGAACGCTGTGATGCTTTCTGGTAATTTCAGGAATCTTATTCTAACATGAAAGAGTTCTAAGACACGATCTGCCACCTACTATGCCCTAATTCTTCTTCCTTCTCATTAACTGAAGATAATCTCCTTTTTACGCCACCATTGTTTATAAGCCTCCAGCTATTTGATATCCCTGAAACACAGAAGATATGTTTCTGACTCATGCACACCCACACACATTCACATGCACACACGAATTAAATAAATAAGATAAAGTTGAGAGATCCAAGATGGCCATAAAGCATTATATCTAAGCAGTAGGTGAATAAGATTAGTCACTGCAGAGTAAACAGGAGGTCCCACAGTTGAGGAGAACATCAATCACTCTTCAAGAACCAGTCTATTACAGGAACCTATCCACCATCCAGAGGTGGACACCAGGATCACAGGATCACGAAGCCCCCAGAACAGAGGGGATTTTCTGAGCACCAACAGATGGTGTCTGAATTTCCGAGGCGAACACTGAGACTGGTCACCACTCGAAACAGCTCACCCAGTTCCCAGGAACACCACCCTAAGATAAGCCAGCTCAGTCACCCATCTGGAGAGGAGTGCCATCCAGAGCTGATCTAGCCCATGGCTCCAGCCACAGATCAGTGGCCTCACTTGTCTGCCTGATATCCAGCCTCCATGCAGACCTGTACACCCAACTGGGAAAAATACCCAGACCACACGAGCAAAGGTAAGTAAGATTTTCTTTTCAGAGTTCCAACACAGTGTGCACTTTAGCTGAGTGGCAAAGACTAAACCCATAGCCATAGCAAAGCAATCAGAAGCCACCAAGACTGACTGCAAAGAGAGCTGGTGACAATGTGTTCCCCACAAACATTGGGGCCAGTCATTCACTGAAGCACCCGAGCTTTTGAGGGAGTCAGCAACAGGTACACCAATGCTGGCACCTGTCTTGGGTGGAGCTCCCTGCCTGTATGGTCAGACTAACTGCTGACCCAGAAAGACTGTTTCAGTGAGGGGAGAGCACAGGCCCAACCACAGTTCCACCTGCCTTCCTAAGGAGACCTGCCAGCTCTCAGAACTTCACAGGATAGCCCACTCCCTACTCCAATCCCCTGTATATAGGTCCAATTGGGTCACAACCAGTTGAGGAGAACATCAATCACTCTTCAAGAACCAGTCTATTACAGGAACCTATCCACCATCCAGAGGTGGACACCAGGATCACAGGATCACGAAGCCCCCAGAACGGGGGATTTTCTGAGCACCAAGGCCAACTGGAATCATAAACAACCAGACAAAACCAGGGTCAACCAGATGACTAATGGCCACCACAAGAACATGATGAAAAAGAACAAAGCAATATGACATCTCTAGAACCTAGCAATAATGGTACAGAAAACCCTGGAAATTCTAACACAATTAAAACAAAGGAAAATGACCTTAATACTACATTTCTATTAATAATAGAAGGCTTAAGGGAGGATAATCAAACACCATGGAGAACAACAACAAAATACTGAAAAAGAGCTGATGGAAATGAATAAAGCTCTTCAGGAAATGGAAGACCTGAAAAGGGAAGTTGAAGCAATAAAGAAAATACAAGCTGAGACATCCACAGAACTGGAAAACCTTAGGAAAAGACAAAGAACTACAGATACAAGCATCCCCAACAGAATACAAGAGATGGAAGAAAGAATCTCAAGCCAGAGGATAAAACTGAAGAAATTGAGATAGTCAAAGAAAATGTAAAATTCAAAAAAGTCCTAACATAACCTTTAGGACATCAAGGACACTATGAAAAGATGAAGTCTCAGAATAATAGGAATAGAAGAAAGAGAAGATTCCAAGCTCCATGGACCAGAAAATATCTTCAACAAAATCATTTAAGAGAATTTCCCAAACCTAAAGAAAGAGATGCCTATAACCAAACAAGAAGCTTACAGAACTCCAAATAGATTAGACCAGAAAAGAAAATCCCCCCACCACATAATAATCAAAACATTAAATATACAGAACAAAGAAAGAATATTAAAAGCTAGGAAAAATGGCAAACCTATCAGAATCACACCTGACTTTTCATGAGAGACACTAAAAGACAGAAGAGCCAAGATAGACATCTTGCAGGCCCTAAAAAGCCACAAATTCCAGGCTGGACTACTATTTCCAGTAAAATTGTCAATGAAAATAGATGGAGAAAGCAAGATAATCCATGACAAAACTAAATTCATAACCATGTCAATGCACAAATCCAGCTCTACAGAAGATGTTAAAAGGAAAACTCCAACCCAAACAGGTTAACTACACACAAGAAAACACAAAAACAAATAACCTGACAGCAGTAAAACCAAAAGAGAAGAAGCTCACTCACACACTATTTCCACCAACATAAAGATGGCAGGAAGTAACAATCACTGGTCATTAATATCGTTCAACATCAATGGACTCAATTCCCCAATAAAAAGACACATGCTGGCAGAATGGATGCGAAAACAGAATCCTGCATTCAGCAGCTTACAAGAAACACACATCGCCAAAAAAGATAGGCATTATCTCCAAGTAAAGGGCTGGAAAAAGATATATCAAGCAAATGAACCCAAGAAGAAAGCTGGAGTAGACATTCTAGTATCCAATAAATTAGACAGATCAACAAGGCAGAAACAAAACAGAGAAATAATGAACCTGACAGATGCCATGAGTCAAATGGACCTAACTGATGTCTATAGAACATTTCACCCAAAACAAAAGAATATACTTTCTTCTCAGCGCCTCATGGAACCTTCTCCAAAATTGGCCATATAGTTGGTCACAAAGTAAGCCTCAACAGATACAGGAAAATTGAAATTATCCCTTGTAATTTATCAGACCATCATGGAATAAAGCTAGAGTTCAACAATAAAAAAAAAACAACAGAATGCCTGAAAACTCATGGAAACTGAACAATCATCTACTCAATGACCTCTGGGTCAGGGAAGAAATTAAAGTCATCTTAGAATTCAATGAAAATGAAGGCACAACATACCCAAACTTTAGGGACACATTGAAAACAGTGCTAAGAGAAAAGTTTATAGCACTAAGTGCCTTCAACAAGAAATTGGAGAGTTCTCATACTAGGGACCTAAAAGCACACCTGAAAGAGCTAGAACAAAAAGAAGCAAACACTCCCAAGAAGAACAGACAGCACAAAATTATCAAACTCAAGGCTGAAATCAATAACTTAGAAACAAAAAGAACAATACAAAAAAAATAAACAAAACCAAGAGTTGGTTCTTTGAGAAAATCAACAAAATAGACAAACCCTTAGCCAAACTAACTAAAACGCAGAGGGAAAATACCCAAATCAACAAAATCAGAAATGAAAAGGGGGAAATAACAACAGACATTGAGGAAATCCAAAGAATCATCAGGTCCTACTTCAAAAACTTGTACTCCACCAAATTGGAAAACTTAAATGAAATGGACAATTTTCTTGATAGATTCCACCTACCAAGGTTAAATCAAGAATGAGTAAACAAATTAAACAGTCCTATATTCCTTAAAGAAATGGAACAAAAATCACAAAGCAAAAAGCATAGTTTATCAGAGATGTTTTCTAAGTTAACTGGAAATAAATTGCTAAGAGACAAGCAACATTTGCTTATACAAATATACAGAGATAGATAGGTGGTCTTCATAAACCTTAAGAGATCTGTAGCATTTGGCATTCAAAGAAGGTTTCTTAACTTAAGTTTTTTTTGCTATTGGGACATGTCAGCTCCTAACAGCAACCCCTATTCTATTCCAAGTAGAGGATGAGCATCAAAGAATCTCCATTTGGAGACGGTTGCCTTAGTGGCAAGCCTGGCACTGGGCAGGAAAAATCCCTTGCTTCAACTGTAGACAGAATGCTGTCCAAAAAGGGCAAAACTTGGAAGCAGATAAGTCGACAGCATTGCTCTGCCAAGACAGGGTAGGCAAGTCCTTCATAATTCCTGCTTTACAATTAATGTCTGTCAGAGTTACTGGGCCAAAAGGCTGGAGATAGATGTTCTAATGTATAGAGAGAAATTGCCAGTTGTCTGTCATTTCTTAGTTTTCGAAGCTTCTGGCTTGGTACTTCCTGTATATTCGGATATATTTTTTCTTCTCGGGTCTCTGATGTGGTTGAAGACTAGACAGTTATAATCTCACAGTTAAATTTTAAATTGTTTAGGAATTAAAAGGATGTTCTAGGTCTAAGATGTTTTTAAGTTGGTAATGCAAGTTAGGATGGAAACTGAGTTAGGTATAGAACTTTAAATCATTGAGATAGATGATAGATAGATAGATTAGATAGATAGATAGATAGATAGATAGATAGATAGATAGATAGATAG
>CAJQZJ010009141.1:11021063-11031343 GCA_907164525.1 Lophiomys imhausi
GTCTCTGAGGTGGTTGAAGAACAGTTATCTAGAGTCTCATAATTTAAATTTGAGTTGTTTAGGAGTCAAGAGAGTGTTATAGATCTAAGAAGATACTTCTAAAATTGTGTTGCAAGTTAGTATGAATGTTGAGTTAGATATAAAACTTTAAACTCATGGAGATGGTTAGATAGTAGAATGTTAAAGTCAGGTACCAAATACATATGGACTGGACATTGGGAATGTACACTAAGCCATATAACCCTCATAACTGTGGCCTAATTACCTCTGTTGTACTGTATTGTATTTTTTATTATAAGAGAAAGAGCCATTTGTTGGACTGAAAGGGGAAACTGTAGGGGGAAATAAGATATACCTTAAACTTAAAAAAAATGGAAGAGGGTGGGGGGTTGAGGGTTGGAGGGTGGTGCTGGAGGGGGGTATAGGGAGGGGACTGCGATTGAGATGTAACTTGAAGAAATAAAAAATAAAGGAAAAAATAGAAAAACAATGTAATTTGTCTTAGGAGTTCGTGCTGACACAACAGAAGCACAGAAAGAAGAACATACGCTGTATGTTACTGGTTTGCAAAGAAAAATGGATTCTACACTTTGTTTCCTATGTTCTCAACAATTAAAACATCTTCATAAAAAATGAGCTAATGAAGTGAATAAACAAGTTTCCAAAAGAAAGAAAGAAAAAAAGAAAGAGGAGGGAGGGAAGAAGGGAGAAGGGAAGGGAATGAAGAAGAAAGGAAAGACAGATGGCCAATAACTATTTTTAAAGAGTTCAATATTCATAGTTATAAGTGAAATAAAAAATTAAAACTACCTTGAGATACCACCTGACCCCATCCACAAGGGCCATCATCACAAAATCTGAAAACAAGTGTTGGAGAGCACATAAAGAAAGAGGAACCCTTATTCTCTGCTGGTGGAGGTGCAAATTAATACAGCCATTACAGAAATCAGTTTGGAGGTTCCTCAAAAAGTGTAGAACTTGAACTACCATATGACCCAGATATTCCACTTCTGGTCCTATACCCAAATAACTATGTCCTACAAAAGAAAAATTGCACATCCTTGTTTAATGCTGCTCTATTTATTATAGCAAAGAAATGAAACCAACCAAGATATTCAGCAACAGATGAATAGATAATGAAAATCTGGTACATAAAATGAAATGTTGTTCAGTTCTAAAGAAAAATTAAATCAGAAAATGAGTGGGCTTAGAATGTGTAATACTAAGCACAGTCACCCAGTCTCAAAATGAAAGGAAAATGCATGCTCTCCCTCATATGCAAACCCTTGCCTATAAAATATACATTTATGAACTTGAAAAATGTACACCTGAGTATAGCATAATCTTTAGAAAGGAGAATAACCAAGGGTAATATTAGGTGATGAGAAAAGATGGAATGCAATTAAAGGATACATATCCTGGAAAAAGATATAAAACTAATTGTTTTCTGATTTTAACTTTGTCATGGTGTGTGTGAGAGAGACAGAGAGATAGACGGGGAGAGAGAGAACTAAGCACATAAAGCTATAATTGGTAGGGAAGGTGTAAAACCCCAAGTGAAGAACCGTAGCTTCAGAATGGCTATTTTTTATGATACTTTTTTTTTATTAATTTGTTCATTTTACATCCCAATTGCAGTCCCACTCCCTCCTCTCCTCCCAGTCCCACCCTCACACCCACTTCCCACATTCCCCACTTCCTCTCCATCCCCCCACCTCTGGGATATCAACCCACCCTGGCACATCAAGTTGCATAAGGACTAAGTGCCTCCTCTTCCACTGAGACCAGACAAGGCCACCCTGCTAGGGGAAAGGGATCCAAAGGCAGGCAAAAGAGTCCAAGTCAGAGACATCCCCATCCAATTGTTACGGGACCCACATGAAAACCACGTAGCCCATCAGCTTCATATGTGTGGGGGCCTAGATCCAGTCCATGCATGCTCTTTGGCTGGTGGTTCAGTTTCTATGAGCCCCTTGGGCATAGGTTATTTGACTCTGTTGATCTTGTGGTATCCTTGACCCCTCCAGCTCCCTTAATCCTTCCCATAATTCTTCCACAAGACTTCCTGAGCTCAGCCTAATGTTTGGCTGGGGGTCTCTGCCCTGTTTCCATTATCTTCTATATGAAGCCTCTCAGATGACAGCTATGCTAGGCTTTTGTCTAGAAGCATAGCAGAATATCCTCAATACTGTCAGGGGTTCTCTCTCTCCCATGGGGTGGTCTCAAGCTGGCCTGGTCATTGGCTGGCCATTCCCTCAATCTCTGTTCCATCTTTATCCCTGCAAATATTGTAGGCAGGACAAATTTTGGATTGAGGGTTTTATATATGGGTTGTTATCCCTCTCCCTCCACTAGAAGTCCTCCCTGGCTATAGCAGGTGGCCACTACAGCCCCATATTCCCTGATGCTAGGAGTCTCAGCTAGGATCACCCCCAAATCATAGTAGAAGCTTCTGCAGTCCCAGATCTCCTCATTGCCCCTCTCACACTGCATTCCTGCTCTCCCTACACCTGACCACCTGTACCTAGTTCACCTCTCCACTCCCTCTCCCACCCAGTTCCCTTTCTCCCTCCTCTTCCAATGTCTGTTTTATTTCCTCTTCTCAGTGGGTTCAAGCATCCTTGTTGCTTAGCTTCTTTGGTTCTAGCATGGTTATCCTGTACTATACGGATAATATCCACTTATAAGTAAGTACATACCATGTGTGTCTTTCTGGGTCTGGGTTACCTAACTCAGGATGATAATTTCTAGTCCCTTGTTTTTGGCTGAAATTTGCCTGCAAATTACATGATGTCCTTGTTTTTAATAACTGAGTGGTGTTCCATTTTGTAAATGTACCACATGTTTTTTATCCATTCTTCAGTTGAGGGACATCTAGGTTGGTTCCAGTTTCTGGCTACTATGAATAAAGCTGCTATGAACATAGTTGAGCAAGTGTCTTTGTGGTGTGTTGGAATATCTTTTAGGTATATGGCCAGGAGTGGCATAACTGGGTCTTGAGATAGAACAATTTTCAATTTTCAGAGGAAGAACCAAATTGATTTCCAAAGTGGTTGTATAAGTTTGCACTCCCACTAGCAAGGAGGAGTGTTCCCCTTGCTCCACATGTGTTGTCACTTGAGTTTTTTTATCTTAGCCAATCTGACAGGTTTAAGATGGAATCACAGAGTAGTTTTTATTTCCATTTCCCTGATGACTAAGGAAATTGAGCACTTCTTTAAGTGCTTCTCAGCCATTAGAGATTCCTCTGTTGAGAAGTCTTGGTTTAGTTCTGTTCCCCATTTTTAAACTGGATTATTTGGTCTGTTGATATTTAATTTATAGATTTCATTTTTTAACATGATAAACCAATGAGGTTTTTTTTTTTTTTTTGAGGTTGCTTTCAGGAATATGGGTGAGGAGTTACTGACAGGAGCAGAAGTTACTGAAAGACAGCTGCATCACCAAAGCCCACCCCAGCTTTGTGAGACTGCTCACAAAACTAGAAACCTGAAGCACACTGCACAGCTTGCAGGCGGCTCAACAGGTTGGAGAATGTTCTTTCTAGGTAGCTCAGTTGATCTGAGCCTTTTCAGACAACTCTTGTGTGCTTCTTATAGCCTGCTTGGCCGGTCTTAGAGTCTTCTGGGCAGCTCAGCTTGTCTAAGAGTGACTGTCAGTAGTGTTTACTGCTTAGGCACCCTTGGAGATGGAGGGACCAAGTGAATCTGTTCAGTTTCAGGATCTTCCTGAAGCTATTAAGTTGTTTATTTTCTGTCTCAATGAGGCTCACTCATACACATTTTTCAAAGTCCATCTCTTTTTCTGTAAGAAATCTATTTTATTGAGGAAGGACTAGTTTTCCAATATCTTTGTTATTTTTACTTAATGTGACAAAGGACCTAACACTCTTAACTATTGTGTCTTGGAGTTATATACACTCACAATTTACACTTGTGGAAAACATTTTATATTGAAGCTACTTTAGTTTTTCAATTTCTAATTTCATTTCAGTTTCCTCCACTTCTAATATCTTTTTGTTTGTTTATTGTTTCAAGTTACAGCTCCATCACAGTGCCCTCATTCCATCCCTCCTAGTTCTATTTTGGATATTAGCCCTTTGTCAGATGTGGAGTTGATGAAAATCTTTTCCCAATCTGTAAGCTGCCATTTTGTCTTATTGACAATGTCCTTTGCCCTACAGAAGCTTTTCAGTTTCATGAGGTCCCATTTATTAACTGTCATTCTTAGAGCCTGTGCTATCAGTGTTCTGTTTAGGAAGTTGTCTCCTGTGTGGATGTGTTCAAGGCTATTCCCACTTTTTCTTCGGTCAATGTATCTGGTTTTATGTTGAGGTCTTTGATACATTTGGACTTGAATTTTGTTTAGGGTGATAAAATATGGATTTATCTGCATTCTTCTACATATAGACATCAAGTTAGACCAGCACCATTTGTTAAAGATGTTTTTTTTTCCATTGTATGGTTTTGGCTTCTTTGTCAAAAATCAAGAGTCCATACGTGTATGAGTTTGTTTCTGGGTCAGAATGGCTATTCTTAAATCTATAAGAGTTCATTGAAATGTATGGAGTTTGAAACTGAGTGATGTTTGTGTGGATATGTTAATCTAGCTATGTGTATGGTTTCTCTTATAATTTCATTAAAATGAAGTGATTTTTATATTTTGGTTCTGAGCCTAGCCTTTAATGGCTAAGCCATTTCTCCAGCCTGTGATTGTTATATTTTTAAAATTAAAGACTAATGAAATATAAGCAAAGAAAAATATAAAAATCAATGAATATAAAGGCTATTTGTCAATAAGATCAGTGGAAGCTTATCCCAATTAACCAAAAGTAATAAAGGCCAAAATTGACAGAATCAGAGATGAACAGGAAAATATTCACAACGGACACCAAAAAATTTAGGATGGGGAGGGAACAGAGACTAGGTGACTGTGGGGTGTCCAGCCCCAGCTGGTACATCTATAATGCACCTCCTACACAAAAGACTCAAGGAACATCATAAAAGAATGGGTAAAAGACTGTAACAGTGAGAGAAGCAGCATGCCTGCTGCCAAGTACCTAGTGTCTCCTAGGCATGACAGGGATGCTGCATTCATGAGATCTCAACATTATAGTTGGATAAGCCAGACTTATAGAATGACAGCACCAGTGGACATGAAAACACAGACCGAGGAAATCTTACAAGACCTTATCCCCAGATGAAGAGCTATAGGAAATCAATGGCTGCTAAAAGAGGGAGAGTCAGTCTTGTCCAGGGACAAGTACCCTAATTGGTTATACAATCCCAAATGCTCAGCCCTAAACGCATGTACATAAAAACAGAATTAAACAGCCCAGTAGTTTCATGTGTGCATATATGTGTGTATGTATATGGATGTATTCTAACAATAATAGTTACAGAAGAAGGGCATAAACTTGAGAGGCAACATTGGGTGGAAGGACATGGCAGGCAGAAAGGAAGAATGGAAATTATGTAAATACAGTACTCACAGTACTCATGCATGCAATTCTCAAAAAGTAAAATTTCTAAATTAAAAAAAGATAAACAGGCAGATAAGTGGAGCTTGAAACAAATTGTTGAGTGAAGTAATAAAGACCCAAAAAGACAAATATTGTATGTTTTCTGTTATTTGTGGATGCTAGCTTTTAAGCCTCCGATATGCATGCTACAGTCCATATAAGTAGAGATTAGGTACCTAACAAAGGACTAGGGGAGAAGAGAGAATCACTCCAGGAAGAGGAAATAGAATATACTGTTATGGAGAGAGAGTGTAGAGATTGTAATAGGAGGTTTAAATGAGAAGATGATGGAAGAGATGGAACAAGGAGGGAATATGGAGAGGGGCAACTAACACTAAGGGCTACTTGAGGGGCCTTATGAATATCTGCTATTTTAGAAGCTTCCTAAAAGTATACACATGTTGAAAAGTCTAAATTACATCATCAAATAATGAAGGCAATGCTCCTCAAAATCATTGTTACAATAATGTATTTTATAATGTAACCCACATGAGAATAAAATGGTTATTTCCAAAAGAATAAAGATTTATACCTACTACATAATTCAGTTTACTGCTTCCTACTCCACCCATACTTCCACCCTCATTTTGCAAATCTCTATATATTCTTCAGACTAAAAAAAGTCCAAGTAACTTAGAACATCTGAGGTTTAAAAAAAAAAAGAAGAAAGAAAACAAAAAGAAAGAAGTGACCTAGTTAAGAAATGGCAGATGTAAATAGAGGCTGCTTTGGTGAGGTAGTTCTTTTTTTTTTTTTTTTTAAAGATATCTATTTACTTTATTTTCTTATATATATGAGTTTTTTTTTTTTTTTTTGGTTTTTCGAGACAAGGTTTCTCTGTGTAGCCCTGGCTGTCCTGGACTCACTTTATAGACCAGGCTGGCCTCGAACTCACAAAGATCCGCCTGCCTCTGCCTCCCAAGTGCTGGGATTAAAGGCGTGCGCCACCACCGCCCGGCTGGTGAGGTAGTTCTTATTATCATTAGTAGGTTGCTCACCCTTAGGAAACCCATACACAAGTTTATGTTTCAGATACTATCATCAGACAGAGTGAAAATAGCTAGATGAATTTTAAAATAAATTTGTTCTTTTTCTTTAAAATTAATTTGTATTTATTTTTATTATTATGAGTGGGGTGGAGAGATAGAGACAGACTGAGATTGTGTCTGTGTCTAAGCCCAGAGCTAAAGTGTACAAGTCAGAGGACAGTTTTTATAAGTCAATTCCCTTATTCTACTATGAGTTCTGGAGTTATTAGGTGATCGGGATTGTGCAGCAAAAATTATACACAGGATTTAGAAGATTCCAGCTGGATCTGACCTGAAAGCCTCTTTCCTGTGGTCTAATGTCTATCATTTCAGAAGATACTATGCAAGCTTCCAAGGCAGGGAAGCAATTGAACATTCCCACCCAGCTGCAACACCCATGAGTTATGACAGTCACCAGTCATCGCAAGTTATGCATGCATAAAGGTGCAAGAAGTGGCACTCATATGAAGAGGCAATCAACTGGACTTATCTAATTGGACTTAAGGCTCTCTCAACAGGAGGAAAATCATGCTTGATAGTAGAAATCTAGCTAGATTTCTAGGGCTAATGAATTCAAGAATATACTTCCAGTACTTTGCTAGACAAGCATAATTCCTAACTACAATCTAAATCTTACCCTTATATCCACAGAGAAGTTCATACAAAAAGACAATCAGTTTCACAATTTTCTTCTTGTTCCATTGTGCTGACATTATTAGTAAAATATTTAATCTACTTTCTTTTCAAAATATCTTTAGATCTACTTAGCTGGGAAATAAGAGCAGCAATATTTTGAAATACATTAGAAATAAACTGATGAATTTGTAAAGTTCTCACTCTAGTTGTAGAATAAACCAAAATACATAAAACTAGTAATCTTGTTGCAAAATAAACACATAATTATTAGCAAACATCACCACCAAATGGCTTCAATGTGTTTCCTAGTACATCTTCTGAAATGTATCTAGGTCCCTCGATAGCAATAACCAAAATATGGCAAAATTAAGTTGATTCAACCAGACTTAAATGTTATCTAGTTCACTGTCCAAAAGCAATTTTTAAATTATGTTTTGATATTATGCCATTATCCTAAGTGGAGGAAATATAGAAACTGCTTCTCAACTCAAGAAAAACCCTGATAGTTAAAATTAGTTAAAAGGAATTCTATCTTCTTTTACAGCATTAGGGTGGCATGCAATATGTGATATTTCCCTACCAAGAACTCATTCTAGAATTTAAAGACAAACTTTCACCAACTTGGGAGAGAAATCAGTCCATATTCCTAAGCTTCATTCTGGAAAAAAAAAAAAACAGAGTATGAATACTTAAAAACAAAATCCTTGCCCCACTCTCTGTGCAAACTGCCAATACAAGGTTTTAGGGAACAGCATGTAAGCTTTGTATTTACATTCTTTTCTCCTCTTTCCAGTTCTTTTCTGATCATATTTACAATATATACTTCTATGAAAATTAGACCCAGTTTTTTTAAATCAGTTCTTTAAACGTTTTCATGTAATGGCTCCTAAGAGGACATATAAGGAACAAAGTATACTGTTTTTGTTTGTGGTTTTATAGAAGAGTTTATTTTGGCTTACATTTTCAGAGGAAGAGTCCATAATGGTAGGAAGGCATGGCAGCAGGCAACCAAAGCAGGAAGCTAGTTGGTCACATTTTATCCAAATATATGAAACAGAAAACAGGAAATGGGACAAGTTGTAAACCCTCAAAGCTTGCCCCCAGTGACTACAGCCTCAAGCAAAGCTGCACCTCCTAAAAATTCTATAACCTTCCCAAATAGGGCCACCAACTAGGAACCAAGTGTTTAAATACATGAGCCTTAGTGTATATTTCTCATTCACACACACACACACACACACACACACACACACACAGAGAGAGAGAGATAGAGACAGACAGAGAAAGAAAGATAAAACCATAATAGATATAATGAAAAACTTTAAAAGAGAAAATAATTTATTACATAAAAGCTTATATATTTATTTAATTTGCATTAAAATGATCTAGAAATGTAACATTTTTGCATGCTTATGTATAGTTACTACAGATTTCTTTCAAACGTCATATGCTAACTGAATGTGTTATTTGCTACCATCTACAGATCACAAAGTTGGCTATCATCTTTCCTGTTATTAAATAGTACATGTATATATTTGTTATTTATAGTTTTATAATTTTAAGCAAAAAAATGACTTGCACTTTCAATGATACCAAGTGTTTGAGCATTAAGTAGATAAGAACTTGGGGAACCATTCAGTATATCCTGTACTCAGTTCCTTATGTTTGCTCAGAGTAGATTACTGCATCCCCATCTTTAATTTAAGTATTATTTAGAACATCATATATGTGTAGTGTATTTACATCAGTCCATCCATCACTCTTCTTCCTCCACTTCCTCTCATGCTGTCTCACTCTCTTTCAAATTCTTGACCTTAATTATTGTTGCCTATATATGTATGTAGGGGGCATATTCCTAGAGAAGACTGATTCTTCCTCTCTTGGCAGCCATAAATTTCCAAAGCTCTTCATCCCAGGACAGGGCCTCATGAGATTCCCACCATTACACATTGTCATGTCAACTAGTAGTGTCATTTTGAAGGTCTTGTTTAGGCAATCATATTTTGGGGATTTCATGGGTGCAGCTTCCCTGTCATTTATAAATGACACTATCTCACAGATGTCCTAATTCTTTGGAACTTATTAATCTTTCTACCCCTCTTCCACAATGTTCTCTGAGCTACCAGTGTTTAGGTTGTAGGTATATCAGATGGGGTTGGGCAGCCCATGGTCAGTCCTTTTCATTTTGACCACTTGAGGATTTTTTTAATGCTCGCCATCTGTTCCAAAAAGACGGTTCTTTGATAAAGGGTGAGAACTATACTTATTAGTGAGTATACTTAGAATGAAATAAGAAATTATACTGGTTTTAAAAAGTGGTAGTTATAAGCTCTTCTCTAGGATCCATGACCTTACAAGCCATTAGCAGTTGACTAGGTTTACAGTGCCAGGCATGAAGTCCCTCCTATTGAGCAGGACTTAAGCCAATTAGGTAGCTGTTGGTTATAGCCAAGAGATAAATGCCACAATCGCACCCTTGGGGGATATTCTGCCATGCTTGTCATTGTTTACAGCTGGATAAGACTATTCAGAGATGACTTTGCTCCCTTGGCAGCTTGCCTGTAAAGCATCTTCTGATACTATGAGAGACAGTCCTCAAAGAACTTTCCAGGTCAGTTCCAGCTCAATTCCCCAAAGTCTTGACATCATTTTACATAAGAACTTAAAAGTAGTAGAAGAAATGATAAACTCCTGTTCATGTGTTTTTAATCTGCAGATAGAAGACTGATACATGACCACTACTTACAAGTGGTTTATGGTAAGTTCCTTACATTGCCAACACTACATTATATTGATAACAAAAATGGGTCCATTCTAAATATGGAAAGTGTCATATAATTTCTGTTTCTAGTTTTATTTGAGGATAAGTAAAAGAATTCTAATACCAACTAATATTCATGTAAAAGTACTATCCCATCATAAAATTCAAAATGCTTAGCCAAAGATTATAAACAATACTTCCTACATGACCCATTTTTCTTATGTTTGTTTTCCATGGAACTAGGTGCTTATTTGTACTTTATTTTACCAGGCTCTACGCATATAAAGAAAGGAAGGAAGGAAGGAAGGAAGGAAGGAAGGAAGGAAGGAAGGAA
>CAJQZJ010009141.1:11031353-11042441 GCA_907164525.1 Lophiomys imhausi
GAAGGAAGGAAGGAAGGAAGGAAGGAAGGAAGGAAGGAAGGAAGGAAAAAACTAGGAACCTAAGATTCAGAGTAGTGGCAGATTTACCATGAAATTACTACACATTTACAGCAGAATTCAAAATGTTGCTACATAGTTTTAAGTATGATTTTAAAAAAAGAATGTAGTACTATAAAGAGACTGACTTATCCAAGAGTTAATGTTCGCTTTGAAATATGTTGAAAAAATACTATGAAAGCACAGTAAATCAAAATAGTAAAATCTACTATTTACTTAATATCCACTGTGTGCACATAATATGCTAAATAGTCTGCTGAACCAATAATACTGTGTAAAATGAAAGCTGTGTGACCAGAGTCATATTCCTGCAGCAAGAAATCTCTTCATGTTTTTATTCTTTCATTTATAAAGTATTTTCACATTCATTATTTTATTGTTTAATTAAAATAATAAAGCATTGTTCCTTCGATTTGACACTCTACAAAATGATGATTAATAAAAATAACCTCAAGATAAAAACAATGCAAATGCTGCTGTGCACCTATCAATGACAAGATAGCTGAGTCTTATAACAACTGGTTATACATCTGGAAAGTAATGACTAGGAAAGGCCTGTGAGGGCTGGAGAGCTGGCTCCATGGTTAAGAGGAAAGGCCTGTCACAACTGTCATAACTAAAGTAACACCCTGCTCCATGCCTGCCAATTCATCACTGTCAGGGCAACAGCCATTAGTTTGCCTGCTTATAGATAAAGCAGATTAAAAAATCCCTCAGAGAGATGGAAAACTACAGCTAATTAAAAAAAGTTGAAGGAAAACATGGTTTGGCCTACTTCTAGACACAACTGCTAATGGGAAATAGCAAGGAGAAAGGGATAAGCTACAAGACAAGAGGTTAAATACAGACTTAGAGCACTTAAAATACAGGTAGACAACGTACCCCATTCTAAAATATCATCAAAAAGTAGGATCCCCAAACACTACTGTAAAACCAGATTCTGAACTAAAGATACTAATAATGGAATAATAATAAGCCCCCCATTGCTAATCTGGTCAAAGGGAGCAAAAAGAAAAGAAAAAACATAAAAATTTAACACAAATATTACTAAGCAACAAATTTTAAAAGACCTAGAATATTTTTTGTAACAAACACGATGAAATATTGTTATTCCCTGATATGTAGAGATCTTATAATTGAATAACACATCCACAATGCCCTTTTAAAAAAAAAAAGGTAAGCTAAAGAAAAGAGCTGGAGAGATGTCTCAGAGGCTAAGCACACTGACTGCTTCTCCAGAGGACCTGTGATCAATTCTTGCAACTAACAATCATCTGTAAGTCCAGTTCCAGAGGAGCTAAT
Organism: Lophiomys imhausi; assembly: GCA_907164525.1. Classification (NCBI taxonomy): domain Eukaryota; kingdom Metazoa; phylum Chordata; class Mammalia; order Rodentia; family Muridae; genus Lophiomys; species Lophiomys imhausi. Next base: position 11,032,713 of record CAJQZJ010009141.1, read on the forward strand.
GCTTTCTTCTAGCTTCTGTAGATACTGCACATATGTGACACACACACACACACACATATATACATATGCAGATAAAACATCCATACACATAAAATAAATCTCAATAAACATTTTTAAAGAAACAGAAGATTCACCGAAGAAATACAAATGACATTGAATATAAAAAAAGAGAAGCTCATTAGTCAATGAATTATAACTTAAAACAAGAATGTCATATGGCCTACCATAAGGATTAAAAACAACACTTGCTATTTCCCCTTCCCAGGGAGGATTTGTGGGTGGACTAGGGACAGGTATGGTGGTGGGGAGGAAGTACTGGAAGAGATGATTAGAATTAGGGGTTACTTGGGAGGCAATTGTGGAAACTTAGTGCAACAGAAACTCCCTGGAATCTATGAGGGTAACTCCAGCTAACACTCCTAGTAATGGAGGATACAGAGCCTGAAACAATTATCTTCTGTAACTGGGTAATACTTCGGATGGTGGGACTAGGACATCAACCCAGCCACAAAACCTTCGACCTACAAACTGTCCTGCCTATAAGATGTGCTAGGGAAATAGTTGCACAGAATTTGTGGGAGTGGCCAAATGATGATTGGTTTAACCTGAGACCAAAGAAAAGGAGCCCGCCTAACACTGCCTGGATGACCAGGACCCAGAGGCTGGATAGTACAGAGACCTAGGATAAAATCAAACTGGCCAAAAAGAAAAAAAAATCAATGAAATGACTCCCAATGCTAGTCTGCTATATTCATAAAATGGTCATCACAGAGACTTCATTTAGCAACTGATGGGAACAGACACAGAGACCTACAGCAAAACATTAGGTGGATCTCAGGGAACTCCAGGGAAAAAGGAGAGGAAGGATTATAGGAACCAGAGGGGTCAAGAACACCGTGAAAACATGGACCACAGAATCATCTAAGTAGGGCTCATAGAGCTCACAGAGACTAAAACACAATCATGGAGTAAGGGTCTGAGCTAAGTCCTCTGCATATATGTTATAGTTGTATAGCTTAGTGTTCTTGTGGGACTCTTAAAAGTGGGAGTGTCTCTGACTCTTTTGCTCCCTTTTGGGACCTTTTTCCTCCTACAGGATTGCCTTGTCCAACTTTGATATGAGGGTTTATGTCTAGTCTTATTTTAACTGCTGTGTTTAGTTGATATTCCTGGGAGGCCTGTTCTCTTCTGAAGGAAATGGAGGAGGAGTGAATCTGGGGAGGAGTGGGGTGGGGAAGAGGAACTAAGAAGGCTGAAGGGAGGAAAAACTGTGGCCAGGGTATAATGTATGAGAGAAGAATAAAAAGAAAATATTTAATTTAAAAAAACACTAAATCTCCAAAAATATTTTAAATATCAAATTTTAAAAATTAAAAATAACTAAAAAGTACAATAAATTAAAATCTACATAAAAAATATTAGCAAGACACAAGATATATAAGCTTTCCTGTACATTGTGATTATAAGTTGGCATGATCTTCATGGCAGTCTATTTCCTAAATATATTAAAAATTTAAATATATAATTCTTTGATATAAAATAATGTTTAACAACTATGAAAGGATATATATAGAAAGATGTTTTCTGTAACACTATTAAACTCATGAAAAATTAGACAAAACCATGATAAATATCAACAAAACTGAGTAATGATGCTATCTATCTCCATAGAGTACATTTCTAATATATTCCTAAAATATTAAGAATATGTTAGTCAAAGATTCTTATAAATTTTGCTAAGAACATGGTTACAAAATAAAAGATATGTACCATTTTAAAGATATATAGTATTTTGTGTGTTCAAAATAATTTGACAATAGTATTTTAGAGAGTTTAAGAAATTGAAAGGAAAATGGCAGTAATTTAAAAAATAAATAAAATGAATTATGTCTTTTATTAAAAAAAATAAGCCACACCTAAAAAAATAAAACATAAGGAATTCTACCAGAGAAATAAGCTAATAGAAATAAGAAAATATCTGCCCCTAGAGGCATTATAGATGTGACTCCTTTGTCACATGTACATCAATCAGTAGATGGCAGAGAAGAGAGAGGCTATATCTACATTCAATGTTCTGACCTATGAACATCTGAATGAATAGTAGTCTAACATTCCTGGGGGGGGGGAAGCAAGCTGGATACCAACACCACTTTGGTGCCATAGGGTAGCCTGTGATGACTACCAGACCAGAACCAGACAAGCACCAGAGGGGCTCCCAAGACATGAAACAAACTAGAAACTAGAAGAACTCTCCCTGGCCCTGGATGTGGGGTTATGGGTGAGCCAGTCCTGAGAGAATGAGAGTAAGAGAGTCAGCCCTGCCTTCTGTCTGCTATGTGGTGGTGTTGGCTAGGGAGAGATGCCCTCCCTTCCATTTTGCCCTCACCGCCATTGGCCAACAGGAGATCTGACCCAGATGGGGTCACAAGAGCAGGAGAGCTGTCCCTGCCCTTCACATGCTGCAGCACTTGAGAGAGCAGACCCTGCATCTTGCCTGGATAGCACACTACAGGTGGTCCTGGATATGGGGGTTGTGGATGAGCCAGCCCTGAGGGAGTGAGTGTGGGAGAGACAGCCCTGCCTTTGGTCTGCTATGTGGTGGTGTTGGCTAGGGAGAGATGCCCCCCTTTTGCCCTCATCACCCTTGGTTGACAGGAGATCTGGCCCAGAAGGGACCACAAGAGCAAGAGAGATGTTCCTGCCCCTCACATGCTACAGCACTCGGGAGAGCAGGCCCTGCACCTTTCCATAGTAGAACTGGCCATGCAAGTGGGGATTGCAGGTCCAGACCCAGAGCTTTGAATTGGCCCACTCCCACATCTACCACATGGATGAACTACTGGAGTGCAAGAGGTCAGTTCCACAACCCAGTACTGCAGGATCTCCATGACATAGGACAGTTATGGCATATCCAAGAGGAGGTCCAGTGAGGTTCCAGTACTGATACAGTAGTGGAAACCAGGGTCCTTGTACCAGACCAAGGAGCCATTATAATAAACATTTGCAAGCCGAATGGGTGGACAAAGGGAAATATTGTGGGACATACTGAGATACACTGCAGTTTCCACAATGAGCTGTTATTTTTTATACTAGGACAGATTGCAATGGTGGAGGGTGGGTCTGGGGGAAGGAGGGAGATGGGAGGGAACAGGGTGCATGATGTCAAATTCACATATAAAAATTTTTCAATTAAAAAAAAAACGAGTGGCAAATAAATAAATAAATAAATAAATAAATAAATAAATAAGAAAAAAGAAATAAGAAAATATGAGGGAGGCAAGATGGTGGCAACCATCACAGACGCAGTCAGAGTGTTGGAAAAACTGGCTAGATCACCACAGAAATATACTCATGCTGAGCAGCAGTCTGAGAGACATGAGCCCATCTGGGTTCACCTGGCAAAGCCAAGGACAATAAAAGTCTCTGTGCTAGACATCCAGACACTCAGAAAATCAGACCAGCCAGACATGGAAGCAGGTGAATTTATTACATTAGTGGAAGAGTCCATGGGTCTGAGTGATTCAGGACCCCAGATGGTGGCTCTGACCTCAAGACAGAGGTCTTCCCCAGCTTCCTGAGCCGCCAACTTCTACACAATCAATCCAGCACCCATAAAAGGACCTGCAGAGGCACTGGAGTGGTAAGATTAGGGTGATTCTCCCTGGGATTTACAACATGGTGCCATCTGGCGGACTGGCAGGTGGTCGAGCTAGGAAGCAATTGAGCTGTTCTGAGTCACAGCACTGTTGGTGAGTCACAGTCTCCATTTTGGAACCCCCTGCTAGCTAGCACTGCACGTCCCTTGGCTGGTCACCCAGTCTGCAGCATCAAGATTCCAGCCCTGGAGCACTGAAGCAGTTCTGGGCCACTGCATGGTTGCCTGAATGACACAGGCTGGACTGGGTCACAGTGCTTCTGGCCAAGAGGCACAAACTGCTCCTGGGATACACTGGCAGCCAAAGGGGAAGACCAGGACCACAGACCTGTCCCCCAGGCTGTGAAGAAACTATTAGTTAACTCTGAGGGCTCAGGCAAGCTGCCCCAGAACACAGTGCTTCTGGCTGAGAACTGCAAACTGTGCCTGAGATTCCCAGGGAACCACAGGTGAAGACCACAACTACAGATCTGCCAACCCAGCTGTGGGGGATCTGGCAGACACCCCACCAGCTCTGAGAAGTTGCCCTAAGACACAGTATTTCTGATTCAGAAGTAAATACTGTGTCGGTGATTCACACAGAACTGCAAGGGTGGACCATACTCACAGAATTTTCATCCAGGCTGTGTGGAGAAAGACAAGATATCCCACCAGCACTAGCTGGCTACTTTGGGACACAGTGCTTCTGGCAGAGAAGCACAAACTATGTCTGTGATTCCCAGGGAACAACAGGGGCAGACCCCACCCACAGACTTGTCACCTATGCTATGGGAGCAGTCAGACATCTGGCTGGTTATAGCTCCCCTGGGACACGGTTCTGGTTAAGAGACACAAACTGTGTCTGTGACTCCAAGGGAACTGTAGGGACTGACCTTACCCACACACCTGACACCCAAGATATGGGAAAAGCCAGACACCCCATCAGCTCTAGCCTGCAGTTTGTGGCTTGCCAACCCCCACCAACCTCATTAGGAAGTCCAGCCAAATCTCAGGAACCTATAGGCTTGAATAACACACACCACCCCAATCCCTGACCTGAGTACCCAGCTGGGACACAACAGGAAGGAGTGACCTGCACATGGCTCACTGAGACCCAGCCCCCAATACAAAGCCTCACTCAGCTTGTGAAGAGATACAGACCACCAAGATTATATGGCCTCTACACCAAAGCTCCTTCCTTGGCACCAAATCCAGTGGGCACCAGGAACAATCAATTAACTACAATCAGATGGCTAAACATTAGCAAAAGAACAAAACTGACAAAAACCAGGGAAATATGACTCCAACAAAACTCAGCTATTCTAGTCCAGCAAGCCTTGACCATCCCACCACAGGTGAAACACAAGAAAATGATGACAAATCTATAATTATGAAAATGATAGTGGCCTTAAAAAATAGAAAAAAATTAAAGAAATCACAATTCAACAGCTGAAACCAATGGAGAAATCCATTAAAGACATCCAGGAAAATTCAATCAAACAAGAGAGGGAAAGGGACAAAGTCAATAAAGAAATACAGGCAAAGACAATCAAACTGGAGAATGAAATGAATAAAATGGTTAAAGACCTGAAATTGGAAATAGAGGCAATAAAGAAAACACAAGCAGGGACAATCCTTGAGGTAGAAAACCTAGGAAATAGAAAAGGAACTATAGATATGAGTATCACCAATAGGCTACAAGAGATAGAAGATAGAATCTCAGGCATGGAAGATTCTATTGAAGAAATCAGTACAACAGCCAAAGAAATCTAAAAAATTCCTTACCCATAACATCCAAGAAATCATGGACTCAATAAAAAAAACAAAACCAAAGAATTATAGGAATAGATGAAACAGAAGACTCCTGATTCCAAGGACCAGGAAACAAAATCATAGAAGAAAATTTCCCAAACCTAAAGAAAAAGATGCCTGTAAAAGTTGAAGAGCCATACAGATTATCAAATAGATTAGACCAGAAAAGAAATTCCATCCGCCACATAATAATCGAAACTCCAAATGTACAGAACAACAACAAAAAAAAGAGACTATTGAAAGCTGTAAGACAAAAAGGCCAAGTAACATAATGGCAGACCCCAGAATCACACTTGATTTCTCCTCAGAAACATTAAAAGCCAGAAGGGTCTGGGCAGATATCCTACAAGCCCTAAGAGACCACAAGTGGCAGCCCAGACTACTATATCCAACAAAACTTTCAATCACAATAGGTGGAGAAAACAAGATATTCCACGGCAAACTCAAATTTAAACAATATATATCCACAAATCCAGCCCTACAGAAGATCCTAGCAGGAAAACTCTAACCCAAAGTAGATAACTACACCCAAGAAAACACAGTAAACAAATAACCCCACTTCAGCCAAACCAAAAGAAACACACTACCACCACCTACACTAAAATAGCAGAAAATAACAACTAATGGTCATTAATATTTCTGAACACTAATGGACTCAACTCCCCAATAAAGACACAGGCTTGGAGTAGGGTTCAGAAACAAGACCCACCATTTTGCTGCATTCAAGAAACACACCTCACCAACAAAGATAGATGTACTTTAGAGCTAAAGGGCTGGAAAAAAGTCTTCAAAGCAAAAAGTCCCAAGAATCAAGCTGGAGAAGCCATCCTAATATCAGATAAAATAGACTTTCAACCAAAATTAATCAAAAAAGATAGGGAAGGACACTACATACTTAAAAAAGAAAAAAATTCAACAAGAACACATCTCAATCCTGAATATCTATGCCCCAAACACAAAGGAACTCACATTTTTGAAAGAAATATTAATAAAGTTTAAATCACACATCACATATATCCCCACATAATAGTGGGAGACATCAACATCCCACTCACACCAATGGACAGGTCATTGAGACATAAACCAAAGAAATGAAACTAAGAGAGGTCATGAATCAAATGGACTTAACAGATATCTATAGAAAATTTCACCAAAACACAAAGGAATACACTTTCTTCTCAGCACCTCACAAAACCTTCGCCAAAACTGACCATACAGTCAGTTACAAAGCAAGCCTAAACTGATATAAAATAATTGAAATAACCCCTGTATCTTATCAGCTCACCACAGATTACAGCTAGATTTCAAAAACAATAGAAATAACAAAAAGGCAACACATTCATGGAAAATGAACAACTAACTACTCAATGACCACCGGGTCAGGGGGAAAGAAAAGAAAGAAATCAAAAACTTCCAAAATTCAATGAAAATGAAGGCACAACATACCCAAACTTATGGGACACAATGAGAGAAGTACTAAGAAGAAAGTTCATAGTACTAAGTGCCTTCAAAAAGAACTTGGATCCTGAGCTGTTCAGGAAGTTGTCACCTGTGCTGAACAATCAATAAATGGGACCTCATGAAAATGAAAAGTTTCTGTAAGGCAAAAGACACTGTCATTCGAACAAAACGGCACCCTACAGATTGGAAAAAGATCTTCACCAACCCCACATCTGACAGAGGGCTAGTATCCAAAATTTACAAAAACTCAAGAAATTAAATGCCAAGAAACCAAATAATCTAATCAAAAAATGGGGAAAAGAGCTAAACAGAGAATTAACAAAGGAGGAATCCCTAATGGCTGAGAGACACTTGAAGAAGTGCTCAGCATCCTAAATCATGAGAGAAATGAAACTCAAGATGACTCTGAGATTCCATCTCACACCTGTCAGAATGGCTAAGATCAAAAGCTCAGATGACAGAAAATGCTGGCAAGGTTGTGGAGAAAGGGGAACAAGCTTGTAAAACCACTATGGAAATCAGTCTGGCGATATCTTAGAACACTTGAAATAGCTCCACCTCAAGACCCAGTCATACCACTTCTGGGTATACATCCAAATGATTCCTAACCAAACCACAAGGACATTTCCTCATCTATGTTCATAGCAGCCTTATTTGTAATAGCTAAAAACTGGAAACAACCCAGATGTCCCTCAACTGACAAATGGATAAAAAATTGAGGTACATTTACACAATGGAATACTACTCAGCTATCAGAAACAAGGAAATCATGCAATTTGCAGCCAAATGGATGGAACTAGAGAAGCTCATCCTGAGTGAGCTAACCCAGACTCAGAAGGATGCACATGGGATCTATTCACTTATAATCAGATTTTAGCCTTATAGTACAGGATATGCTACATATGCTACAGCCAATGAACCAAAGGGAACAGAAACATAGACTTTGTTACCTGTTCATGAGACACTTTGCCCTAGTGGTGCTGCCTTTAGGCCCCCAGTATATAAGGAGGCTCTTGGTCCCCATATGACTGCTGAACTGGGGTGGGGGACAGTTATGTGGGGACACTCCACTCCAGAGGAGTGGAATGGAAGGGATAGGGGGTTGAGGGTGGGAGAGCGGAACTGGAAGGGGTGGAAAGAGGGTACTGTGACGAAGATGTAACCTGAAGTAATAAATAAACATAAAAAAAGGAAAAAAGAACTTAGAGACAGCTCATATTAACAACTTAGCAACACAACTAAAAGTTATAGAAAAAAAAAAAAAGGAAACAAACACTCCCAAGAGGAGCAGATGGCAGGAAATCCTCAAACTCAGGGCTGAAATCAATAACTTAGAAACAAACAGAACAATAAAAAAAAACCAACAACAACAAAATCAAAAGCTAGTTGTTTAAGAAAATCCACAAAGGGGATCCAAGATGGCGACGGCCTGCGCGGACGTATTTTGATTTCGGGGTTAACAGTCACAAGGCAGCAAGTGTTGCAGGACGCTGTACAAAGGGCATGACCCCTTCTAAATCTCACCCAGATACCCAGGGACCACGGAGGATCCCTGGGCAGGACGCTCCTTCCCACTCTCGGACACACAAGGAAGCCGCTGGACCCAGGAATCAGGATCACCCATCCCCCCACCAGGAGAGAATCCCATTAAGTTCCAACCTAATACCCAGCAGGCAGATTCAGATCCCACGCAGAGATAATCCCCACCCTGCTGGGCACACCCAGGTCTCTGCACAGAGGATCCAACTATCTGGCGAAAGGTTGCAACCCTTGGAAGTGAGCTCAGCTCGGCTGCAAAGTGCCTTCAGAGTGCAAATCACAGTCTGTGACGATACTGGCCAGTTTCAAGCCTTTGAAGAAAGAAATGGAAGAGGCCTTTAGAAGATGCAAAGATCTCCCATGCCCATGGATAGGTAGGATCAACATAATAAAAATGGCCATCCCACCAAAAGCAATATATAGTTGCAATGCAATTCCTATCAAAATACCAAAACAAGTTTTTATAGACTTGGAAAGAGCTATTCTCAATTTCATATGGAACAACAAAAAACCCAGAATAGCTAAATCAATCCTGTACAATAAAAAAAACATCTGGAAGTATCACCATCCCAGATTTCAAGCTGTACTACAGAGCAATAGTTGTAAAAACAGAATGGTATTGGTATAGAAACAGACCAGTAGATCAATGGAATCGAATTGAAGATCCAGAAATAGACCCACACACTTATGGCCACCTAATTTTTGACAAAGAAGCCAAAACAGCACAATGGAAGGACAGCATCTTCAATAAATGGTGCTGGTCCAACTGGATGTCCACTTGTAAAAGAATGAAATTAGACCCATACTTATCACCTTGTACAAAACTTAAGTCCAAGTGGATCAAAGACCTTAACATAAGACCTGTCACACTAAATCTACTAGAAGAAAAAGTGGGAGAAACCCTCGAACTCATTGGCACAGGTGACAACTTCCTGAACAGAACACCAACAGCTCAGGACCTGAGATCAACAATTAATAAATGGGACCTCATGAAACTGAAAAGCTTCTGTAAGGCAAAAGACACTGTCATTCGAACAAAACGGCAGCCTACAGACGGGGAGAAAATCTTCACCAACCCCACATCTGACAGAGGGCTAATATCCAAAATCTACAAAGAACACAAGAAATTAAATGCCAAGAAACCAAATAATCCAATCAAAAAATGGGGGACAGAGATAAATAGAGAATTCAAAAAGGAGGAATCCTTAATGACTGAGAGACACTTGAAGAAATGCTAACATCCTTAATCATCAGAGAAATGCAACTCAAGACTACTCTGAGAT
>CAJQZJ010009141.1:11042646-11087467 GCA_907164525.1 Lophiomys imhausi
AGAAGAGAAGAGGATGGGGGGGTTGAGGGGGAGGAGGGTGGAAGGGTGGGACTGGAGGGGTGAGTAGGGAGGGGATTGTGATTGAGATGTAACTTGAAGAAATAAAAAATAAATTATTAAAAAAAAAAGAAAACTTGGAATAGCTTTGCCTCAGGACCCAGCCATACCACTTCTGGGTATACACCCAAATGCCTCTTCACGGAATCATAAGGAAGTTTCCTCATCTATGTTCATAGCAGCCTTATTTGTAATAGCTAGAAACTGGAAACAACCCAGATGTCCCTCAACTGAAGAATGGGTTAAAAAACTGTGGTACATCTATACAATGGAATGCTATTCAGCTATCAGGAACAATTAAATTATGCAATTTGCAGCCAAATGGATGGAACTAGAAAAGCGCATCCTGAGTGAGCTAACCCAGACTCAGAAGGGCGCATATGGCATCTATTCACTTATAGCAGGATTTTAGCTATATAGTAGAAGGTATCAATACTACAACTAACACACCAAAGGGAACTTGGACATAGACTTTTTATATTTTATTTATTTTTTATATTTTTTAGTGTTTTTTATCTATTTGTCTGCTTATTGGTTTGTTTGTTTAGTAGTTCTCTCTCCCGGGCAGAGACACTTTTCACTGATGGTACTGCTTCATAGACCCCCAATGAATGAGGTGGCTCTTGGCCCTCATACAACCTCTCAACTGAGATGAGGGACTGTTATATAAGGACACCCCACCCCAGAGAAATGGGATGGAAGGGTTAGGAGGTAAAGAAAAAAATGAAATATGATGTTTCTCCCTTTTACTACTAATTGTCATAAACTGTTTAGGATAATTAAGAAATGCAAACTAATGGTTATGCAAGCCGGTCATTCTGTTAGGTACTATGACAGCCTATTATAATTATTTTCTAAGCTAATCAGAAATAAAGCTGCTAAGAGATAAGCAACATCTGCTTACCCTAATATAAGAGATAGAAAGATAGGGCCTCTTCAAAAACCTCAAGAGATCTGCAGAATATGGCATTCAAAGATATTTTAGTAACTTTAGATTTTTTATATCAAGATATATCAACTCCTGACAGCACCCCCTCTTCTTCTCCAAGTAGAAGATGAGCATCGAAGCATCTCCAGTGGGAGATGATTGAATTAGTTGCAAGCCTATCTCTTGGTAGGAAAAGACCCTTGCTCCAACTGTAGACAGAATGCTGTCAAAAAAGGACAAAACCTGGAAGCAGGTTTTAGCTCTTTAGCTCTGCCAAGACAGGGTAGGTAAGTCCTTCATAACCCCTGCTCTACAATCAATGTCTCAGAGAAACGGGGCCAAATGACTGAAGATCGAGAGAAAATGGGAACTGTCCAGGCAGCCACTGGTATGTCATTTCTTAGTTTGGGAAGCTGCAGGCCCTGTACTTCCTATAAAATCAGATATATTTATCTCTCTCAGGTCTCTGAAGTGGTTGAAGAACAGATAGCTAGAGTCTAATAATTAAATTGAGTTGTTTAGGAGTCAAGAGAGTGTTATAGATCTAAGAAGATACTTTTAAAATTGTGTTGCAAGTTAGTATGAATGGTGAGTTAGATATAGAACTTTAAACTCATGGAGATGGTTAGATAGTAAAATGTTAACGTCAGGTACCAAATACATATGGACTGGATATTGGGAATGTACGCTAAGCCATATAACCCTCATAACTGTGGCCTAATTACCTCTGTTGTTTTGTATTGTATTTATTATTATAAAAGAAAGAGCCATTTGTTGGACTGAAAGGGAAGACTGTAGGGGGAAATAAGATACACCTTAAACTTAAAAGAATAAAAAAGGGAAGAGGATGGGGGATGAGGGTGGGAGGGTGGGACTGGAGGCGGGAATAGGGAAGGGACTGCAATTGAGATGTAACTTGAAGAAATAAAAAATAAAGGAAAAAATTTAAAAAAGAAAATACACAAAATAGATACTTAGCCAAACTAACTAAAAAGAATAGGGAAAATGTCCAAATCAACAAAATCAGAAATGAAAAGGGGAAAATAGCAACAAACATTGAGGAAATCCAAAGAATCTTTAGGTCTTAACTTCAAAAACCTGTACTCTAAAAAATTGGAATACTTAAGTGAATAGACAATTTCCTTGATAGTTTCCACGAACCAAGGTTAACTCAAAATCATATAAACAAAATTAAACAGTCCTATAACCCCTGAAGAAACAGAAGCAGTCACTGAAATTCTCCCAACCAAAAAAAAATAGAAAAAAAAACCCAGAAAAAGTAATACCAACACTCCTCAAACACTTCCACAAAATAGAAACAGAAGGAAAACTACCAAACTCATTCTAAGATGCCACAGTCACCCTGATATGTAAACCACACAAAGACCTCTCAAAGAAAGAGAACTTCAGACCAATCTCCTTTATGAACATAGATGCAAAAATACTCAAAATATGTGCAAACCAAATCCAAGAACACATCAAAAGTATCATACACCATTATCAACTAGACTTCATCACAGGGATGCAGGGGTGGTTCAACATACAAAAATCCATCAATGCAATCTACCATATAAATAAACTGAAGGAAAAAAAACACATGATCATCTCATTAGGACCTGAAAAAGCATTTGACAAAATCAAGAACCCCTTCATGCTAAAAGTCTTGGAGAGATCAGGCATACAAGGACCATACCTTAACATATTAAAGGCAATATACAGCATGCGGGTAGCCAACATCAAATTAAATGGAGAGAAACTAGGGCATTTCCATTAAAATCAGGGATGAGGCAAGGCTGCCCACTCTCTCCATATCTCTTCAACATAGTACTTGAAGTTCTAGCCAGAGCAATAACACAACTAAAGGAGATCAAAGGGAAACAAATTGGAAAGAAAGAAGTCAAAGTATCCCTATTCACAGATGATAAAATAGTATACATTAAGTGACCCCAAAAATTCCACCAGAGAATTCCTACAGTTGAAAAACACCTTCAGCAAGGTGTCTGGATACAAAATTAATTCAAAAAAATCAGTAACCCTTCTTTATAAAAGATAAATGGGCTGAGAAAGAAATTAAGGAAACAACACCCTTCATAATAGCCAGAAATAATATAAAATACTTGGGGGTAACTCTAACTAAGCAAGTGAAAGACTTTTATGACAAGAACTTCAAGTCCCTGAAGAAAGAAAATAAAAGAGGAAGTCAGAAGATGAAAAGATCTCCTATGCTCATGGATAGGTAGGATCAACATAATAAAAAATGGCCATCCTACTGAAAGGAATATACAGATTCAATGCAATTCCTATCAAAATACCAACACAATTCTTTATAGACCTGGAAAAAACAATTCTCAACTCATATAGAAGAACAAAAAAAACCATAATAGCCAAGTCAATTTTGTACAAAAAAATAAATAAATAAATAATCCCTGATTTCAAGCTGTACTACAGAGCAATAGTAATAAAAACAACATCATACTGGCATAGAAACAGACTGGTAGATCAATGGAATCAAATCAAACACCCAAAAATAAATACACAAACCTACAGTCACTTAATTTTTGACAAAGAAGTAAAACCATACAATGGAATAAGGAAACCATCTACAACAAATGGTGCTGGTCTAACTGGATATCAGCATGTAGAAGAATGCAAATAGGCCCATACATATCACCCTGCACAAAATTTAAGTCCAAGTGTATCAAAGATCTCAAAACAAAACTGGACACACTAAATCTAATAGAAGAGAAAGTGAGGGAAAGCCTTGAACTCATTGGTACAGGTGATAATTTCCTGAATAGAACATCAATAGCTCAGGCTCTAAGACTAATCAATAAATGGGACTTTATGAATCTAAAAAGCTTCTGTAAGGCAAAGGACACTGTCATTAGAACAAAAGAGCAGCCTACAGATTACTAAAAGGTCTTCACTAACCTCACATCTGACAGAGGGCCAATACCCAAAATTTATAAAGAACTCGAGAAATTAAACACAAGGAAACCAAATAATCCAATCAAAAATTTGGGTACAGAGCTAAACTGAGAATTCACAAAAGAAGAATCTCTAATGGCCTGGAGGCAGTTGAAGAAATGCTCAATATCCTTAGTCATCAGGGAAATGCAATCAAGACAACTCTGAGATTCCATCTCACATCTTTCACAATGACTAAGATCAAAAACTCAAGTGATAGTACATGCTGGTGAGGATGTGGAGAAAGAGGAAGACTCCTCCATTGCTGGTGGGAGTGAAACTTGTACAACCACTTTGGAAATCAATCTGGTCATATCTCAGAAAACTGAGAATATTTCTACCTCAAGACCCAAACATGTCACTCCTGGGCATATATCCAAAAGATTCTTCACCAAATCACAAGGACATTTGTTCAACTATGTTTGTAGCAGCTTTATTCATAATAGCTATAAACTGGAAACAACACAGATGCCCTACAACTGAAGAATAGGGTTTTTTTAAAAACTGTGGTACATTTCCATAATAGAATACTACACAGCTATCAGAAACAAGGAAATCATGCAATTTGCAACCAAATGGATGGAACTAGAAAAGCTCATCCTGAGTGAGCTAACCCAGACCTAGAAAGATACACATGACATGTATTCACTTATAACTGGATGTTAGCCATATAGTACAGGATAACTATCCTACAACCCACCGACCCAAGGGAACAGGAACCTAACATAATTATACTATGAGAAATTCCACCCAGCAGCAGATCAAAACAGATGCTGAGACATACAGTCAAACATTAGGTGGAGCTCTGGGAGTCCTATATAAGAGAGGGTAGAGGAACAGAGAGACCCAGAGGGGACAAGAACAACACTTCAACAGAACCAACCAACCTAGGACCTTAGAGGCTTACATAGACTGAGAAACACTAACAAAAAAGAAGGAGGAGGAGGAGGAGGAGGAGGAGGAGGAGGAGGAGGAGGAGGAAGAAGAAGAAGAAAAAGAAGAAGAAGAAGAAGAAGAAGAAGAAGAAGAAATGAGGGAGGCTGATATGTACAGACAACCCCTCCAGAGGAGTAGGATAGGAGAGAGAGGAGGGAGAGGATGGGAGGGTGGGACCAGGAGGGGTGGAGAGAGGGACTGTGATGGAGATATAACTTGAAGTAATAAATAAACAAATATATATGTATGTATGTATATCTAGAACTGCAAACATCACATATCTTAGTTATTTTTAAATAGGTAAAAAAATGCATGCAGTTATTCTTGGTTATCATAAGGGATTCCAGCACGCCCTATGAATACCAAAATTCAAGAATAATTTGAGTCATTTGTATAAAATGGTATTATACGTACATATCATCTATACATAAAACCTCTTTCATGCTTTAAATGATCTCTAATTACTTATACCTATGATTCAAGTGTTCAAGGTCCATCTGTTGAAAGCTTAATGAGAGGCAATATTTGGAAGTGGTAGAACATTTACACATGTGATCTAGTGGGTGTCCCTTAACTGAGAGATCCTGTCTCTGAAAAGACTGATAGCTCATATGAGAGGGAAATGATAAAAGTAGCAAGGTTGGTCCTAACTCTTTCTGTTTCTTTACTCCATATATACATAACCATCCACCATATGACTCAAGCAAGAGATGGCCCTTCCAACAGAATCTTCAAAACATAATTTGGACCTTGAACTTCAGAACTTTCAGTACTGAAAAATAAATGAAAGTCTTTCCTTAATAAGTATTTTATGTCAAGCATTTATGATAATAATGAAAAGCTGACTAGTACACATAGAATGCTTGCTACAATATAAGTGTTATGTAAACAGCTGTATGACATTGCATCGTTTAGGGAATAATGAGAAAGAATATTTCACATGTTCAGTAAAGACATGGTGCTTATTTTTTAAATATTTTTGATCTTCAGTTGGTTGAATATATGGATGAGGAACTTGTGGTATAGGGAACTGAATTTATCCGTTATCTCTTGATACAGAGAGTTGCCAAGTTTTCTTCAATGCACATACATTACTTTTATAGCAAGAGAAAAAAAAGTTTATGTGTTGGAAGAAGAAAACCCTTAGATAAAATGAGAAACGTTGAATGAGTTGTTCCTTGTACTAAACCACTGTTTCTCAACCTGTGGGTCATGACCCCTTTGGAGCTAAATGATCCTTTCATAGGGGTTGCTCAAGACCATCAAAAAAAACACATATATTTACATTACGGTGCATAACAATAGCAAAATTACAGTTATAAAATAGCAACAAAAATAATTTTATGATTGGAGTGACCACAATGAGGAGCTGTATTAAAGGGTCGCAGCATTAGGAAGGTTGAGAATCATTTGACTAAACAGAAACAGACCAGACAGCTCATCTGCCTTAGGAAAATCAGTCACACGTTTTCATGTTTAACTAGTTAGAGAAATTTTTGAATGACACAATTCCTTCCAGTTTTCTTGCCCTTGCAGCTCCTAATCATCACAAAATAAAGAAAGAAAATAAATTATCAAGATAAATATAGCATCATTATATAAGAGCCAGTTACTCATGATCTAATGTCATTGACCCAATAATATTCAATACAGCATTCATAGTGATGACCTACAGATGAGCCAAGTAAGCAGACTCATTAGGGTATGGCTGGTGACAGGCGACAACTGACAAGGAAACAATATGAGCAAGTCTGACTATGGGGTGCTCAAAAATTTGCATGGTACAGTATTTGTGAGTGGCAGCAGAAAATAGTAATATATAGTGTACACTTGGTGAATACTGCTTCAGATTAAGTCAAGTTCTTTTGATTACTCATTCCCCAGCCATACAGGAAATGAGCATCTACAAATACTCTTTATAGCACAAATAAGCTCTTTATTCTTAATAAAGAAGTCTTTACCCTCTCAAACCTGAGAATCTCTGTCCTGGATAAAAGATCCTGAATATATTTTTAAATAAACTCTAATTTCATTAATTTATTATGAAACTCAAACCGCCATTAAGAATTAGGAGAGACTGGATAAATAAATACTTTATTTCACATCAAGTGTGCTTCAATAGCTAATGTTTACTACTTTGAGCATACATAAAGAGTAGAATATAACTTCACTTGTCAATTACTTCTTAAGTATATCACATAATGAAGGGTGTGATTGTTCATTTCAGATACTAATTTGACTAGATTAATAAATAACTAGGAAAATATAAAGCACTAATTCTGGGTATGTCTATGACAATGTTTCCAAAGGAGACTGGAGCATAAGTCTGACCACAGTAAATGAGGAATATTTGCCCTGAGCATGAGTAGCCGCCATCAAATTTGCTGGGGACCTACACAAAACAAAAGAAGCATAGAAAAAGCAATTCATTCCCCTGTCTCTTTCTCTTCCTTCTTTGCTCTCTCCTTCCCCATCTCCCTTCTTCCTCCTTTCTCTCCCAAATCTCCCACTCTTTTCTCTGCTTCTCCTACTCACTTCCTACCCTCCCCTCTTCTCATCTTCAAACTGAGAATTACAACTTTGGCTTCCTTGGACCTATGGTTTCAAAGTTGAACTAAAACACATTACCAGTATCCCAAAGTCTTGAACCTGGAGACGGACTGCCATAGTACTTCTTTCTTCTATAATCATATGAGCAAATTTCCTTAATAAATTATTACCCACGCATGTGTATGATATATGAAACATGTAAAATTATATAATTGTATATATTTTATATATGTATATGCATAATAGCTATTCTACATACATTTACATATATATGTATATGCATATATATACATATATACATAACTTTATATGTATATAAATAAACATTTACACATGTGACTATCCTATTAGGTTCTGTCTCTCTGGAAAATTCCAATACAGTGAAACAAATTTTAAATTTTTATTAAGTTTTTATATTTAAATATATATGTATTTAAATATATAAATATATATTCATAGGACATAATCTCTAGCCCTGCATAAGAATTTTCTATTATGAGAAAGATGTGTCCCTCTTATTTTAACAAACTCACAAATAAATATAACAAATACTACCTATAAATAACATTTCAAGGTAATATTTAAACATTATCATACCTTGTTTGATAAAGTTGGTAATAAATGCCATGGAGGGGAATTCATATTAAAACCTATCTAGGATTTTCATCATGCTGTAGCTCAAATCAGACCACCCAGATTCACACTGATAAACAAATGTCCTTTCTACCTTACAAAACAAAATGTCATCAAAAGAGATATTACCTTGTCCCTTCATGTAAATGTAAAATGTGGTGTTATTGTACAAAGGGGCTGAAAATGATGGTTTTGAATGAGCTAAGAGAACACAGCAAATAAGAAATATGAGGCTGCTTCAACCAAACAGAGGAGAGAAGAAAACATGGAGTGCTTAATGATACTGTTTGTGCAGATAAGTTAGAGCATATTCATATCAAGCAAATAAAAAAAAGACAAGACAAATGAGTAAAATAGGGATCTCCTTGAAAAACAACAGTTAACTAGACTCAATCTGTTGAGAATCCACTAGAGTCATTTAGAAAACATAAATCAGTTCTTTAAACCATTAGCAAAATTAATTTTGAAATGTAATTGAAATCGATAAACACTGTCAAAAATTATTTTAAGCTTACACAGAATTGCCAAGTTAATGACACAGACAATTAGTAAATAACAGTAAAAATGGTGAGGTTTCTTTAAATTTGGATTATCAGGAAGGTGAGACAAAGATAATTCAAGTCAAAAATAATTTTCTGTTTAATGGCCTACTGTAGCCTTACACTTGTTTAAAAATAGGCACCTGGACATTACGGTGTGTGGGCACATTCTTGTTCCACTAATATGAGCTTTTCTGCTCAGTTCATGTCTTCAAAATGGATCATAGCAAAGAAATAGAATCTTTTGCTCTATTCATTTGCTATAGTAACACAAGAAACCCAACCGGGGGCGGGGGGAACAACTCTAGTTCAGAGTCAAACAAATAAATAAGCAAGAAAAACTAAAACTGACTGCCAATGACTGAGAAAAGTCCTCATAAAGAATTATTGGAAAGTGTGTATACTAAGGTGATCCATTTTAATGGTTATGTGGTTTTAAGCTGTACATAAACAGACAAGTGATGAAGTGACATCATACTATAAATACTTTTAAAATTTAACCTCCTTACAATATCATTCACTGTGCTCTATGTATTATTCAAAATGCTACACAAATATACCCTTTGACTTCAGTAATGAATGTTCTAGTAAAATTTTAGAATATCTGTTTGACTTGACTTATGTGGGGTTTTTTTTCATATGATTACAAAGATCCATCACAAATGTTCTTCTCATAACTTTAAGGGGGAAAGAAGCAGAGGAGAAGAGAAAATTTCAACTTTTTAAAGACATGTTAATATTATGTCTTAAGAACTGCCTTCAGATTAATTCACAATGTATATAACAGAATATGTCAATGAGCTTACACAGCACTACTATATTAAAAATCATGAGAGTACAAGAAATATTGAGATTTGATCCTTGCTCTCTTTTAAAAGTTCCCTATTTTGTTCCTCTTCCTATTCGTTGTCCCTTTAGTGATATGTACAATGACTACTCTCATGCTAAAGAGACTTCACAATAATCATACATATCCATGTTAACAAGTCTGAATGAAAATTATAGGGCACAACTCACCACTATTTAATCATCAGAGAAATGCAACTTAAGACAACTCTGAGATTCCATCTCACACCTGCCAGAATGGCTACGATCAAAAGCTCAAATGATAGCATATGCTGGCAAGGTTGTGGAGAAAGGGGAACACTCCTCCATTGCTGGTGGGAGTGCAAGCTTGTACAACCACTATGGAAATCAGCCTAGTGATATCTTAGAAAACTTGGAATAGCTCTACCTAAAGACCCAGCCATACCACTTCTGGGCATACATCCAAATAATTCGTCACCAAATCACAAGGAAGTTTCTTCATCTATGTTCATAGCAGCCTTATTTGTTATAGCTAGAAACTGGAAACAATCCAGATGTCCCTCAACCGAGGAATGGATTTTAAAAAACTGTGGTACATCTACACAATGGAATACTACTCAGCCATCAGAAATAATGAAATCATGCAATTTGTACCACTATTTAAAATAGTCCTATTTTATCTCTATTGGAATGGCTCTATTACCTTCCAATAACATTGAGTGTTAATTTCAAAACTCCCCAACACTAAATAAAGCTAGTAGTATTTGCAATACCACATAAATCATTCACATAAGAACATTAAGATAAGGGCTAGAGAGATGTCTAAGTGGTTAAGAGCACTGGTTGCTCTTCCAGAGGACCTGGGTTCAATTCCCAGCACCCACATGGCAGCTCACAACTGTCTGTAACTCCAGTTCCAGGAGATCTGACACCCTAACATGGACATACATGTAGTCAAAACACCCGATGTACATAAAATGAAAATAAATAAATTATTTTTTAAAGAACATTAAGACAGCACTGGAAAGTGCTGACAATATGGCTTAGTGGGTAAAGGTGCTTGCTACCAATCTGAATGACCTAGTTTAATCCAGAGACTCACAAGGTGCAAGGAAAGAACCAACTTCCAAAGGCTGTTCTCTGACCTACACAAATACATACATACACACTAAACAGGCAAATAAATAAATAAATGGAAAATATAATGTAATGAGAAAATGTAATGCATTAAAGTAGATTTTTCTACTAGTTTCCATTAACTGAGATATCAGTAGAGCTGAAAGGTCTACTTATAGTAAGTGATTAGAATACCTTCAAAGAAAGATTATCATTTTTCCTCAGCTGAGGGATAACTAATTAAAAGGTATCATCAGCTGAAATATACCCTATTAAGTGAGACTTCTCACTTCAACCAAAGCTAACATTCACATCAGCTAAAGGGAGATACCTAAAGATGAAGGATCTGTTTGTGATTTGGAATACATACTTTTAACTTCACTTTTTCACATATATTATTATACATAGTGCTACTTGCTGCAAAGCAATTATTTTACCCTCTAAACCATACACATGAAGGTCTGTAAATAATATGGGAGGGTAGGGAGAATTTGGAAAATCTTAACTTTTCCTGAGATTTTAGCAGCCTGGTTTTCTAAGTACTTTCAATGCAAAAATTTCATACACTATGCCAGAGCTATTGAGAAAATAAGTGGACTATCACCAAGTAGAAACCCTCAAGTAGGTGTACTGAATATGTTGGTAAAGAAAGTCAATTCATTTGAGAGGTCTCTGCCCCTTCAACTTCACCCTCCTTACCAATATACATTCATCACTGAAAAGGGAAATATTTACAAAACTTAGTTTAGTTATGTTTAAATATTATGTTTAGCTGTCTGGAGACCATGTTCTCAAGATTTATACAAGAAATCAAGGATTAAACTTCATAACAATTAGAAAACCACACTGTGCAAAATCAAAGACTTAGAGGACGTTAAAATACTTTCACCATTGGTACTAAACTGAAATGACTCCATCTCTTCCCAACACCTGGAAGCAAAACCTTCTGAACTTTCACGTAAACAAACCAGGGCACACCAAATGCTCTGTCTGCTTCAAGGTACCACCTCTGTACAAAGGCATATGAGTGGAAAATGCCAAATGACGCTTTGAAGCAGCTTGGGAGAGGAGGGAGCAGGAAAGAAGTTCTTCTCTAGGGTACGTTTGTTTAGTGGAAAGTAAGCAAGTTGTCAGGGTGAAAGTTGACAATGTTGATTCCAACAGTTTGAACTGTGAATAAACATCCAAAGGGATTATGTTACTGAGAATTAGAAGATTCCATTGAACTCAATAGAACACGTGTTTTCAAAGATAATATGCCTTTGAGCCATACTCTGGATCCACAGTTTAGAGTCAGAATTACCCTAAAGTCTTTTGTATGCCACAATAAAAAACACAGGATACGACCCCGATAATACAAATCTAAAAATATTAGAATGAGGGAGAATAAAATATTTCATTTTTAATCACTAAATTGGAAAAAGATAAATATGTGTATGTGTGCATACTTCGGGGTAAGCTAAAGAAACCTGGAGAAAAATCTATGCTCTCTTCAAACACTGAAACTTAAATTCAGTCTTACTAACCAATTTAGGGAAATACATGCATTGGTCATAAATCATCTTTCAGTTTTCCCTCCTTAATGACCTATCAAAGAGCAAAAAACAGGGCCTACACTTATGAAATCGTCTCCTCTGCTCACAAAAGCCACATTTAAATCTGGCTTCCATCTCATGCTGTTGGGTTTTCCACCAGGTACAAGATGAAAAGTTGAAAGAGTCTCGTGCTTTTTCAAAAGCAAAACAATTTGGTTGCCACTCAGCAATTCCTGGTGAAATGCCAGGAAGCCTGTAAAAAAAAGTTAAAATTTTCCTAACTTAAGAGTTCACAAAAATAAATATGAGATGTTCACAGACTGTCAGATACTCCATCTTTTTTTTTCATTCTTAAGCATTCAAAAACAAAAGAAAGCATGCAGTTTTGCCTTATTAAAAGTTCATTAAAATCAGTAATCAAGTCTGCCTTACATGCTCCCAAGAAAATGAAGGCAACCAAAGTGGTTCTTAGTTCATCTTCCCTAACAGGCTCTCATGTTAGAGCCCCTGTGAAAATCTTTACAAAGCCGGACAAAAAAAAAAGCAATTTGTATGTTCTTTACCAGAAAAGTTTGAGGCAGCCCTGAAGAATGTTGTTTTCCCTTGCAGCTCTGACACATATTTACTTCTGGAACCAAGGATGTGGGCAAGTCCAGTTAACCCTGAAACCTCTTTATGCTTGAAAAGAAAATCAAATGCCTCAGATATTTTCAAACACTATCAGGAATAGAATATTCTCAGTTCTGCCTGAAGATCATTATCTCTTTTACATTTCATTTTTATATTTATGGAGTTCAGAGAAAGGACATAAGCAGAAAGAAGAAAATAACTACTTCTTAAAAAGACTCCAAATTAAGTAACCCACTCAAACCTACTGGCACACATTTAGAAAGCTGTGTTTTCATAAGAGTTCATTAAGTTTTCATTGGTTCTGTCATTTGGAGGAAAAAAACACAGAGAATCATCCATAACTTTGAACCAAAAACATCTGCAGACTTCAAGAAATATTTGTTATAGGAAGAAAAGAGTGATTACAATTAAAAATGTAATAGAGTGGGTAAAGACAGGCAGATGTGGAGTCCTCTGGATGCCACACTAGTATCTCCCAAGCATTAGCTTGCTAACTGACAGAGATCATCAATCCATAATAATGCCCAAAATTCTGTTACCTGTTAATATGAGATTACTGTAAGTATTGGAGAATTGCTCCTTCAGAAGAACCAGTTGCATCTGAGCAGCCTTCTCTCTCTGGAGCTCCAGCATAATGTCAGGATGCTGGGCAATCTTACAGCCATTCTGTTTATCCAAGGCAACATCACTCCGGACAATGTCTATAAAAAGAAAGGACACAGGCAGTAAAAACAAAACAAAAAGTACATTCAAGTAAGTCTTTTTGTTTTACCCAATATGACAGAATTTATAAATTACCAGATTTTTTAATCAAACTGAAAATATACAGAAATAATAACCATAAAGGTTTTTTAGCTCCACACTGACTTCTGTACATTTCTCTCTCCCAATTCTTTGACAATTTCTGTTACTTAGCTCTCTCTGACCTAACTAAAGACTCCAACAAACTTGCTCCTTCTTACCTCAAGAAGGTAACTCCAAGATTGAGTTACCTTACTGAGTCTTTTCTAAGCATCATTTTCAATTGTCCAGAAAGAATAATAAAAACAACTTTGAATACCATGAAGTTAACTTCCTCTACCTATGCCTTAAGATCAGGATAAATATTCTAAATACTTGGCTTATTTTCAATTCACTTTCCAGCCAGACTATTCAGACTTAGTCAGGGCTGCCATTCTATGGGTTACCTGATCAGGGACTCTTCTTATATATTTCATGTATTACCAGGAAAATAGTTTCAATCTGACCAGGAAACCATTTTTTCAATCCAGAAAGATTTTTTGAGTCTCTGAAGTAAGAAAGAAAGCTGAAGTCACCAAAGTCTCTCCCCTGCTGTTCATTAATGGCAGGTTGCCTTTTTTATCTCAGTGTAATTTTGTACTAAAAGCAAATATACCCTCCAGAACATATTCTTCTTCAAAAATAGGGAAACAGATTCTATATACCATAATGTATATGAAAGTTACTTGTCCCTTTTGTCGATTAAAATATAATTTGGTTGATTCTAATAGGAACAAATGATGCTGTCAATTTGAATAGCAATTCTAGAAACTTTCAAGTTTTTTGTAGATAATCAAAATTTTATGGGAAAGAACTAAAAAAAAAAAAACAGTCTCTGACACCATTAACACTAATGGTTTCAAATACGGTTAACCTCACCTATGTTCATAACAGCCTTATTTGTAACAGCTAGAAACTAGAAACAACCCAGATGTCCTTCAACCGAAGAATGGATTTAAAAGCCTGTGGTACATCTACACAATGGAACACTACTCAGCCATCAGAAACAAGAAAATTATGCAATTTGCAGCCAAATGGATGGAACTAGAAAAGCTCATCCTGAGTGAGCTAACCCAGAGTCAAAAGGAAACACATGGCATTTATTCACTTATAACCGGATTTTAGCTATATAGTACAGGATAACTATACTATAACTAATGCACCAAAAGGAACAGGAACATAGATTTTGTTACCTGTTAATGAGATACTTTGCCCTAGTGGTGCTGCCTTGTCGGCCCCCAGTATATGAGGAAACTCTTAGCCCTCATATGACTGCTGAACTGGGGTAAGGGAATGATATGTAGGGACATCCTACTCTGGAGGAGTAGGATAGGAGGGAGGGGGTAGAGGGAAGGGTAGGACTGGGAGGGGTAGGAAAAGGGCACTGTGATGGAGATGTAACTGGAGAAATAATAAATAAACATAAAAAATGTTTTTTAAATGTCGATATTAAGGATACCATAAGAAGGTGTTGTCTCTTTAAATAGTGCTCAAAAACAACTACCAGAAAAATCTTAAATTTAAAAAAGTATATAAAAAAACTACCAGAAAATGCAGAACAGTACATGGCATGAAGGGTGGAGTATTTTTCTGGACAAGCAAGCTTTTAGTAGATGCCCCCCACAAAGACTATCCCATCTATAAATAGAAGCTCAAATGTGGCCACAAATACTAGCCACATTTGAAAATAGTCCATTCTAGTTCTTAAGTAAAACAAGAGCTGGTTGGAAATAATGCATTACTTGTGACTAAATATAGCTGCACCAATATACAGAAATAGACAGTAAAATTAACTAATTAAAATAAATTAACTAATCTCAGATTTTTATGAGACTTATTTACAGAGAATTAGTTAAATCAAAGGCACACAGTTATACTATTTACTATTTAGTCCTGCTAAAACATGGGTGGATATTTGGACATAAAGAAATGAGAGACAAAGGTCTACAGCTGACATCCCTGCTCCAAGGAGGCACAAACTGAGATTACTGAATATTAACCTCTATAGCAAAAACAGGGAAAATTACACAACTGGTGCAGTTGCTCCAGATGCAAAAGACGTTGGCACAGGTCACGACTATTGTCTTTCAAATTATACAGTGATAACAAGTCTAAAGGAGTAACTATAAAAAACTCATATCATATATACTTTTTTGTTTATAACATCAGGCAGAGCACTCCCACCTGAGCCCTACAGATAAAGTAGGTAACTCAAGTTCCAAAACTGAGCATACAATCAGAACTCACCAAATATGCCTCAGAAGCCACAAGAAAGCTACAATACATGGTTCAATGAGAATTAAGCTCCATTCAGCTGAGTGTGGTAGTATACACCTATAATTCCAGCATGTAAAGACAGGAAGATTAAGCCAATCTCATCTATATAGCATTCAAGACAACCTTGAACTACATTAACACTGGTACACACACACACATACACACACACACACACACACACACACACACACACACACACACACACAGAAAGAGAGAGAGAGAGAGAGAGAATATTAAGCTCAATACTACACCAGTAAAAAAAAAAAAAATCAAGAAGATCAAGAGAAGGTCACACCATAAGAAGACGTACAATTGAAAGTTAAAGACATCAATTTCAACAGGTATGCAATTCCCAACAAACACAAGAAATATGAAAAAAAATAGTAAGCAACATGATTCCACCAAAAGTCCATAGCTCTCTATTAACCACTTCAAGATATTAATATCAATAAAATAATTGATAAAGAATTCCAAAAAACTTGTTTTCAAGAAGGACCAATGATATTTCAAAAAACACAGGAAAACAGCTAAATATGAAAGAAGACAAAGAAAGATAAAAATTAAAAATTCAATAGAGAAATCCTGGGTTGAGGGGTGGGCAGGGGTACGAAAAAAAGAAAGGCTCAACACAGTAGCTTTCAACATCAGCTGAAGCCAGACCAGGTGCTGCTTATTTATAGTCCTAGCACTCAAAACACTGAAGCAGGAGGACCTTGAGTTTATGAACAGCTTAGGCTGCAGAGTAAGATCATGTCTGTCATACTTAGATTTCTGTTGCTATGATAAACTATTTACCACAATCAACTTGGGGAGGACAGGGTTTATCTGGTTTACACATCCTGATGACAGCCCATCCTTGAGGGAAGTCAAGGCAGGAACTCAAGCAGGACTAGAGGCAGGAGCCACAAATGAAAGCTGTTTACTGGATTGCCATTCATGGCTTGTTGTTTTCTTTCTTATGCAACAACCAAGACCACCTTTCCAGTGTTGATGCCATCCACAGTGACTGAGCCCTCCTCCCACATCAATCAAAACAAACAAGCAAAAACACATGCATGTCTACAGGCCAATCTGATAAAGACAATTCCTAAATTGAAGTTTCCTCTCCACAGATGTGTAATAAGAAGAATGAATCAGGCAGTAGGTATAATACTGGAATTCAAAGTAGACGATCTAGAAGAAATAATCAGAGAATATGAAAGAGCTTTAAAAACACAGGAAGAACATGCGGTGAATGTGAGGCATCATGAAAAAAAACAAACATTTGAATTATAGACATAGATGAGGGAAAACAGACCCAGATAAATGGCATAAATGAGATCTTTAATAAGATCATAAAAGAAAACTTCCCAAAACTAAGGAAAAATACGTCCATACAGATATAAGCACACAGAACCCCAACTAGACAATAGCAGAAAATAAACACACCGTAACATATCATAGTTAAAATACTAAATATATAGAACAAAGAAAATATTGAAAGCTGAAAGAGAAAAAAATACAAGTAATATATAAAGGAAAAGCCATCCAAATAAACCTCATTTGTCAATGAAAACTCTGAAAGCCAGAAGAATTTGGAACAATGCACTCCAAGTTCTAAAAGACCAAGACTGCCAACCTAGATTATAGTAACCAGAAAAACTATCTACTGTCATTGGAGAAAAAAAAGTATTTCCATTATATAAACACCCTGAAGAGAAGAATAAGCACAGTTAAGTATAGAAATAAAATAAACAAGCCGGGCGGTGGTGGCGCACGCCTTTAATCCCAGCACTTGGGAGGCAGAGGCAGGCGGATCTTTGCAAGTTCGAGGCCAGCCTGGTCTACAAAGCGAGTCCAGGACAGCCAGAGCTGTTAAACAGAGAAACCCTGTCTCAAAAAACCAAAAACAAAACAAAAAAAAAGAAATAAAATAAACAAAAATATAATTTATTAAATAAAGTACAAACCATAACTAAGAACACAAACCAGTCAAAAGAGAAAACAGCAAAATGACTACAATCTACATACACCTTGTAAAAATACCTCTAAATATCAATGACCTCAATTATCTAACCAAAAGTCACAAACTAGCTGAATAGACTAATAAAAATCCATTTTTGAGAATCTCATCTTTAAAGATAAGCACCACCTTAAAACTGAAAGAATGAGAAAATATTCTAAACAAATGAGTCTGGGAAGCAACCAGGCTTTGTTATCCTAGTATCTGATAAAATAGACTTCAGACTAAAAATAATCAGTAGTGATAAGGAGTTATTTCATAGTAATCATGGTATGAACTAATCAAGAAAACATTACAATATTATTTATTATATAATATATATATGCACAAACTCTGGTATACTCAATTTATAGAAAGCATGCTAATGGAATAAAAAGAAACCACACATACATCAACACAAACCCAAAAACAGTAGGTGATTTCAATGGTCCAATTTCTCTAATAGATAGGTTATCTGGACAAAAACTAAGCACAGAAACCTTAGAATTAAATGACATCTTACATCAAATAACCCTATATATCTTCAGAATATTCCACCCAAACACACAGAGAAAAAAACAGAATGCTAAAGTAATCCATGTATTCTATCAGATTGTTATGCAATAAAACTCAAAATTTTATATAGGAAGTGCAGGGCCTGCAGCTTCCAATACTAAGAAATGACAAACCAGTGACTACCTGGACAGTTCCCATTTTCTCTCCATACATTCCAGCATCAGTCTTCAGCCTTTTGGTACTGTTTCTCTGACAGACATTTATTGTAGAGCAGGGATTATGAAGAACTAACCTACCCTGTCTTGGCAGAGCTAGGCTGTCGACTTCCCTGCTACCAAGTTTTGTCCTTTTTGGACAGCAGTCTGTCTGCAGTTGAAGCAAGGAGTTTTTACATGCCAAGAGATAGGCTTGCCACTAATTCTACCATCTCACACTGGAGATTCTTCAATGCTTTTCTTCTACTTGGAGTAGAATAGGGGGTGCTGTCAGGAGCTGATATGTCACGATATCAAAAAAAATCTTAATTTAAGACCACATCTTTGAATGCCATATTCTGCAGATCTCTTGGGGTTTTTGAAGATGCCCTATCTATCTCTTGTATTTAGATAAGCAATTGTTGCTTTCTCTTAACAACTTGATTACTGAGTAGCTTAGAGAATATCTGTGATAGACTGTCATAGTAGCTAACAAGGTGACATGCATGCATGATATATTTATCCTTCTCAGCTCTCTGAGGTGGCTGAAGAATAGACAGCTTGAGTCTCATAGCTAAATTTTGAGTTGTTTAGGAATCAAGAGGGCGTTCTAGATCTAAGAAGATGGTTATAATAGTGATGCAAGTTAGTATGAAAGCTAAGTCAGTTATAGAACTTTAAATTCATGGAGATGGTTAGAAGGTAGAAGGTTAAAGTCAGGGGCCAAATATGTATGAACTGGACATTGGGAAGGTATACTGGGCCATTTAACTCTCATAAATGTGGCATATTTAATTCTGCTGTTTTGTATAGAATTTACTGTTATAAGAGAAAGAACCATTTGTTGGATTGAAAAGGGAAGCTATTGGGGGGGAAGAGGGTGGAAGGGTGGGACAGGAAGGGGGAATAGGGAAGGGTTTGTGACTGAGATGTAACTTGAAGAAAAAAAATAAAGTACTTATATAAAATTAAAAAAAACTCAAAATTTTGAGCAAAAAAAAGAAACCCTAGTAAGTATATAAACCCATGGAAATTAAACACGTCATTACTGAATGATGAAGTCCAAGAAGAAATCAAAATATTCCTTTAACTAAACTATAACTAAATGAAAATGAAAACACAACACAACAAAAACTCCTGGGACACATTAAATGTAGTTCTAAGAGGGAAGATTATAGAGCAATGTGCCTACATTAAAGAGAGAAAGAGAGAAACAACTCAGAAAAAGCACAAATAAATAACTTAATGCTGCAATTCAAGAATTTGGGAGATCAAAGAAAAAACCCAGAAGACAGCAAAAAATAAAAATTAACATGGAAAATAATGAAATAGAAATAACAATGACAAATAATACAAAGTGTCTACGTATCTAAGAGCTGGTTATTTAAGAAGAAAAACAAGATGGACAGACCTTTGGCCAAACCAACCAAAGAAAGAGAGGTCCCAACTTAACCAAACAAGACATGAACATGGAAAACTGCAACGCATATCAAATAAATACAGAGTATTATAAGGGGATACTTTAAAGCTCTACTCCATTAAGTCAGAAAATCTAAAAAGAAATGGCTCATTTCTTGGTTGATCCAAACTACCAAACTCAAACCATGAAGAGATCAACAACATAAACAGACCCATAACTACCGAGGAGATTAAGACAGTAATAAAAAGCCTTCCAACTAAAAAATTTGCCAGTCTACAAGTCTTACGGGTGACAGTGATAGCATGATTCATGGTCGTGAATTCCTTTATGATGCTCAAACTGTATAGAATAACTTAGCCTAGGCTGGGTAGGCATTGGTGCAGAAAGCATCACTGAAATTCTTCAGGAAGCTGTCAGACTTTTAGTTAATGCTCAGCACAAACATGGAAGAATCCACAGAAAAAGAAATAAGGCTTTAGAGCCCACACTTCAAGTATATTCTAGTCCTCTCTGGCAGAAGGAGATATCTGTAAGTTTTGCAGTGTATTAACTACTACTGTCACCCCATTTGATACCAAACTCACTCCTGGAACATGTAAATGGGCTTTCCACTGATCATATGGCTCCTGTTCTTTGCTTTGATTGTGTCACTGATCATACTGGAATATCCAAACACATAATTTAAGTCAATAAGGGGGTTACTTAAGGCAACAATATCTACTTTTCCCAAGACAGAAGCAGCTCTGATGACCAGGTACCAAATAGACTTAATTTATTTTCTCCAATCTTTATCATCTGTTTCAGAAATGTGGCTGCCATTACATGAGAAGCCACAGTTAGTTGAACATTTTAGCCATTTTAATATTAAATTTTAATTGTGACCATGATATTGGAAACTGAGTATTGTGATTTGAATGAGAAATGCCCCTCATAGGTCATGTATTTGAGAATATGATCCCCAATTGCTGTTTGGAAAACTTATGGAACTTTTAGGATATGGAGCACTGATAAAGTATGGTATCAGACTTTCAGAGTTCATAGCCTTGCCCCATTTCTAGTATGTGCTTTCTGCTTCCTTTGTGCAGTTGAAATGTAATCTTTCTGCTTCCTTCTCTTGCCACCATTACAGACTCTAGCCCTCTCAAACTGTAAGCCAACATAAACTTTCTTCTTTAAGGTATTTTGGCTATGGTACTTTATCACAGCAACAGAAGTAACTAACAGAGAAGATGATAAAGAACAGAAGAGTTGTTGTCCATGAAGAACCTGTCCATGTAGTTTTTTGAAAGATGTGAAAGACTTTGGACTAGAAAAGTGGTTGAATATTATATGTAGAGCTTAACAGGTTATCCTGGTAGGACTCTGGAACACATGCTGACAACAGAGGCGCAACTCATAAGGTTTCAGAGAAGAATGAGGTCTCTATTAGCAACTGGAACCATTATAAAAGCCATTCATATAATATTTTTGCAAAGAATTAGATTGCCTTCTGTCTCTGACCTAAGAACTTGCCTGAGGCTAAATTTTAAAATACTGAACTAATTTCTTTGATAGAAGAAATTTTAAGACAGCACAACATTGAGTCTGTAACATGATTATCACTGACTACTTTTATGCAGAACTACAATGAAATAAAACAAGAATAAAAGAGTAAAAGAGGCTAGAGAGATGGCTCAAAGGTTAAGAGCAACTACATGGTGGCTCATGACCATCTATAATCAGATCTGGTGCCCTCTTCTGGCCTGCCAGTATACATGCAGGCAGAACACTGTCTACATAATAAACACATTTTAAAAACTAAATAAATTTTTTTAAAAGGCTCATATATTCTTCCTTCATAGTTTCAGAGATCCATGAATTACAACAGTCATGATTTTCTTCCTCATATTCTCTAGCTTTTCTTGAGTGTTCTCTTTCCCCTCCCACTATGTAAAGACTTCTACGGTTATCACCAAAGAAAAAGGTGTCTTTAATATATAAGAGCACCTTGACAGTAAACTTCTCAGCATTCACATCTGTAAGTCAACAAGTTTTTTCCCATTAATTTATAGTTTTTACATTCTAATAGCCACCCCCTCCCATCTCTCTTCCCAGTCCCACTCTCCCACCCACTTTCCCCATTACTCCCCCTCCCCCTGCACCCAGTACCAACCCACTCTGGCACATCAAATTGCATCAGGACTAAGTGCCTCCTCTTCCACTGAGGCAACACAAGGCACCTCTGCTAGAAAAATGGGATCCAGAGGGAGGCAATGTTGTCACAGTACTAAGACAACTATCAAGCATTCTTATTGTATTTTGTGGGAACAGGGACTTAGAAAACTTATGCAAAACAATGATTATTTAGTCAATTATGTTTGTTGTGAAAAAGAAAATCATTTTCTATGGCATATGGATCTCTCATTTTCTGCCCATATCCAAGAAATGCTGGTAAGCTCTCCTCTGTTCAGCCACAAGTAAGGTAAAATTCCCAGACCCTTCACAGTAGATGACCTTATGATGCTAGCCAGGTAGAAACCCGAGTATAAAAGTGACCTCAAGACGTTGTTGGATTCTTCTTGATTTTTAAACTAAATACTTAGAATATTCCATCATTAATTATAATAAATGATAAGTTTCTAGGTAGATATCTTTTCTTCAGGATAGGGATAATGTTTAAAAACAAATCCTAACCCTTTAAACTTAAAAATTGATGCTTTGATGCTCTAAACATGGTATAGCTCCAAAAGTAGCTCTCCTTATAAACAAAACAGATTGATTATTGATAACAAATATAGTGGAATTTCAGGCATCACAGTTCTTCAGCTGTCCTCCAGAACATCTGAAATTCTTACCTCCCACCAATACCAGAAACATACTCAAGCTCAACAGCTGAAAACCCCAATTTCAAACACATGTTTTCTAGAGCAGGTGTGATAAACTTTTTATAGTCATGCAGTAAATATTTTAGGTTTTACATGTGATACTCTGCTTCAACCACTCAACTCTGCTACTATAATGCAAAAGCAGTCAGAGGTATGAATGAATAGCCTTGGCAGTGCTCCAACAAATGCTTAGTAAAACAGATGGTGACAACACTTTAAATGAAAGTATACTTTTCTGACTTCTGATCTGTGGGGAGAGGTAAAGCAGTAAATGCCCTCACATCTCACAGATACAGAAGTGGAGGTAGGCCAGGAAATGGTGGTGCATGTCTTTAATTCTAGCACTCAAGAGGCAGAGGCATATGGATCTCTGAGTTCAAGGCCAGCCTGGTGTATAAAGCAAGTTCTAGAACATCCACGGCTATACAGCAAAACTCTGTCTTGAAAAAACAAAAATAAACATATAAATAGAAAAATAAAATTAAAAGAGAAATGAACATTGGTGTAAAGAGATTTATCAGGTTTTAGTGATTTTTTGTACTAACCAAATATTAGCACTCAGGCCTCCTGACTTTTGGATTATATCACCCAACAGGATAAATGACCCTGACAGAATCAGTCTCAGCAAATACTTTTTCCACTTATACTAAATGTATGCAAAAATATATGTGGATACTTGGCAGATGTCCATGAATTTTAAGTCTCTTCATGAGGTCTCTCTCCCTCTCTCTCTCTCTCTCTCCTGCCTTATTTCTCCAGTTCTGCATCATTCCCAGATGAAGACATCAGTTTCATTTCAAGAATGTTCATGAAAACATTCACAACTGAGTCCAATGCTGAACCATACAGCAGAGTCACCACACCACTGCTAAGCACACATCATTCATCAGCTGGATGGCCTGCCCCACTCTACTGACCAAAGCTCTAATTGGCCATATGTATACTAACACTAGCAGTCCTTATATCAAAGCAAACTGGCATCTATTATCAAGAGAGAATTCTTGAAGATCCAGATCTAGTACTAATCTAACAAAGAATCATAATGTATTCGGACTGCTTTATCTCTTTTATCTGCAATTTATAAGATTCCATTCACTAAGATATTTTCTTTGCCTCGTGGATGTTTTTTACAAAAGTGCTAAATAAAAGGACTGCAAAAACTCATAAATATCAGCACTGATATATAAAACTGGAAACAAACCATTAGTTCTTAGAAAAAAATTGGGCTAGGAGAAGAGGGGGTACATAATCAGGCTAGGTCAAAATCTGCTGGTTCACTCAGGGTCTCTTCAGCCATTCTAAACTAAATCCAGTAGAATCCATGCATTGTGTAAAAAGCATGACTACATTTACAAATGTTCTTTCAAATCTAAGGTTCAGTTATAGTTATTCTGAATTTAGAAAAAAGAATGATTGTTGTGTTCTGGAGAACTCCTAAAGGAAGATAAACTCCACAAAGTATGCAAATTTAGATTACTTAAAGAAAAGTTAAAAGATACATGGTGATATTAATACAGCTATGCATATTCCTTTTATATTTATTCATCACTTCCAAATGGTAAAGAATCAATATGTTTAAAAATCATAGATTTATCCCAATATTAAGGGCACCTTAGAAAGGCACCTTCTTGGAAATGGTTTAGTATCAGTTCCACTAAAACAGTAGTCATAAATGCCAAATATGGCCAATAGTTTGGCATATTTGGAATTGAGCAGCAGTGATCTCATGTGGTAATTTATTGGAATCTAATATATTAAAAATTCCTTTGAAAGTTGGATGGGTTGGTTAAGTAGGGGAGTGAGAGAGAAAATTGGAGGTGTTAGGGTAGGAAGATGACTATGGTCAGAATGCAAGCTATGAAATTCCCAAAGAATTACTGAAATATAATTTTCAAATCCTTTGGAAGTTAAATAAATGATAAGTAAAGAAAAAACAAGAATTACCCTTCATATACATATCTGGATGGATAAGTACACCTTATCTTCATTCTGTTCATTCTCATCTTCTTAGAGAATTGACTTTCTCTATATGGCATGGGTAAATTGGTTATGAGTAGAATGTTCATATTTCTAGCTTATCATTATGTTAGTATAAGTTCTCCAAAAAGAAATGTATAATCCACGACTGATGACAACAAAGTCAAAAAGTACAGAATTTGAAAACTATAAAAGATTTAGATATCTAATTTTTTATAAGACTTCGTAAAGCATCATCAGATCTTTGCCTAACTTGGAAGCAAACCAAATTTCCTCATGTGGATGGTTTTGGAGCCTCCTAGTGGCAGCCTCAGGGGACCTACAGAGAGCTACCTCAAAAAGGATGAGGCTTTGAAGAGAAAGAATTCATTATATATGCTGGCTATTAATCATAATATATTAGCTCCTATAACAAATATACTATATTGAACATGAGGAATGAAAATATGAATAATGTTAGTGAAAGTAAAACAAATATCATAGAAACATGTGAGAACAAAAATAATGCTAAAACAACATAAGAAAAACTTATATAAACATAAAAAGGAATAATGAGAGAGTATATATAAAGGAAATGGCTTTTTCTAAAAGGTCAGTAGAAATCTAAATAAGAACCCTTATTTTAGATTATATTTTCAGCTTTCCCTAATTCTGCTTCCTGTTTAGATGATTCCCTTGCCATCATACTTAGACTATTAAGACTTCTTACCACAGATGAGTAGAAAGGACGCTAGAAAACAAGTTAGGAACAAATTCGAGGTTTGAACTTTTTATCTTTCATGCTTCAAAGAGACATTGGAAGCTCTGAATCAAAGAAGTGGCCTACTGAAGTCTATGTACTCAAATAACTCTGGCAGTTATATGGGGAACACTTAGGGCATCTGGAGATTAAGGAAGCCCATTGTCTATCACAGCAATCCAAGAAAGAGGAAGAAGAGCCTGTCTGCTCTGAAAAAGCACACCAATGTCAAGAAAGAAGTTTCCAGAAGTAATAATAGCTACACATAGTGGCCAATAAAACATGGAAATTAGACCCAGAGTTCCTTAAGACAAAGGTAAATGGTAAACCTTGTGTCAAAGACAAAGAACCACAGGAGAAGTTGAAAGCTGTTATAGCTTAAATCTCAGAAGACTTCAAAAGTCTCGCGGCTTGATTGCCTGCTGATAGACTTTGGGGAAGTGACAGAATCCTAAGGGCTCTGACACAAACAATGAATTAATCCCTTTACGGATTGATTATATGGTAGTACTGGTGAGAAATACTACAATGTAAGAGGTGGGGACATGTTGAAAAAAGTAGGTCAATGTGAATGCTCTTAAAAGAGATATATTTTCAACCACCATCATCATTCTCTGTTTGCTGCATGACATGCTATGGAATTCTCTAATATGCTCCATCTCCATTAGGTCCTTCTTAATTAGTCTCAGGACCCAAGGAATGGAATCAACAACTATGCACTCAAACCTCTAAAACTATAAACCAAAGAAATCCTTTCTCCTGTAAGTTGTTTTTCCAAGGTATGTATCACAATGTTGGAAGTCTCCTTAACCCCAGAAAGTTGGTACAGAGGTAATATCTTTGTGACTGCCTGACAATGCGGTTCAAAGATCTCTGTAACTGGTTTGTGGGAAGTTGTGGGAAAGCTTAGAGATAAGCACCAGAGACATGCTAAAATGGGGTAAACAGAGACTGATCAATGACTGTGGTGGGAGCTGTGAGACTAACCTACCCATAGGACTGTGTAAGGACAGTACTCATGAAGCTCCAGATGAGGATGACACTACTGTAAATTAGACTAGGAGTCATTCATGATCCACTGAGGCAAATAACTTACTTACATTTTGTTCATATCATGAAACTCTATGACAGGTTAAAATTGATAGGCTAATTAATATCATGGAAGAACTTAAAGAAGCTCAGCATTCGAGACTTAGCATGGCTTTTGCAAGGTGCTTTTAACTGAGTTAACAGACAATGTCATGAGCAAAAAAGCAAAGCAAAAATGTCCTGGAAAAAAAATCTACTTGCCATTATCTCAGAAAAGATATCTGGAACCAATACTAATTTTCTTGACTGTGACTAATGTAATGACTATGGCCATTCAGGCCTGCTCACAAGAGGAAAATAATGACTGGCACTAAAAATCTAGCCAACTAATCCCTAACTACACTCTGAATACTTATACTTATATCCATAGATAAGTGTAGACCTCACCCCTAATCAAGAAGTTTTTTCTTTGCAGCAGATAAGAGACCATTATAGAATACCACAACCAATCAAAATACAGAATTGTGGAGCTCAGCCCCAAAAGACACATCTACAAAACAACTCCTACATACACCTAGGGCCCAGGAAACATCACAGAAGAGAGAACAGAAAGAACCAGAGGATCTAGGAGTGAGATTGTCTCTCCTAGTAATGTCAGAAGCTACAAAGATAAATTCTCACCAACCTGACTGCCTAAACATGAGCTGAACAAGAACAACAATAGATAAGTCAATGAGAATGGGGAAAGACCATGAGAACTCAAACTTATACAAAGAACTATGGGCAGCTGAGGAATCCTGACAGTAGGAGACTACACTAACTGGTTATCCAAAATGCCAAACATACATACATGCGTGTAATAACAATTACAAACAAAAGAGACCATGAATTTGAAAGAGAGCAAGGAAAGGTATAAAGGGAAAGGGGAAATGTTGTGATTATATTATGATCTAAAAAAGAAAAAAAAACATTTTTTGGTTTTTCAAGACAAGGTCTCTCTATGTGTAGCCCTGGTTGTCCTGGACTCACTCTGTAGACCAAGCCGGCCTTGAACTCACATAGGTCTGCCTACCTCCGCCTCCAAGTGCGAGGATTAAAGGCGTGCACCACCACACCCAGCAGAAAGTAGGAGAGAGTTCTTGAGAGTGAGTTTAGAAGAGACCAAATTTTCCCACATGTACATGTCATATTCTTTGATCATTTTGAAATCTTCTAACATCTTCTCCTAGTCTACCTCCACACTCCCTTTGTCCTTTCCACATCCATAATAGTCTGTCACAGAATGTTTTTAATTTCCTCAACCTTGTAATTGCAAAGCAGTGGTAAGGTGCACCGTTTTGATAACCCAATAAAGGAGAAACAACATAACATATATATCCTGATTGAAAATCAGCGGCAATAATTGACATTTTGTTAACAATGTCTGCCATACTTCAAAACCTGTATTTTCCTCAACCACTTTGAAAACTAAGCTATCCATAATGCCTAACTGACATTGGGCGCCACCTGTAACAGAATATTTTTATTTATATACACTTATATTTATTAATATTTAACAAACACATATAAAATACCTAAATCCTATAACCTAAAACTTACAATCTAAAACCTATAATGTAAGAACACCCTAATACCTATCTATGAACAAGTTACTATGACTATTTTAACTTTCTTAAATGGATATTAATATTCTTAGCTTAGGTGTGTGCAGGGTGACTTGGTTTACAGCAGTCCCATCAGGTAATATCTTTCAAGCTTAAAGTCCATTGGGCCTTTGCCAGTTTGCAAGGCCAATTTATTTCAACTACCAAATTGCAGCTGGTTTATAAAGTCATTCTGTTCCAACCTCCAAACTGAGGCCAGCCTTTTCCACAGCTGAGACTCACCTGCACAGTCTCCGTGGCCCGGGCAAACCTCCCAGCTGAAAACCTCTTCAAGCAGCTTCCGAACTCCACTAACTTTACCCACCTTTTTGGCACTCTGGGGCCCCAGTACAGATGCCTTCAAGGAACTCTCTCTTAGCAGGTTTTTTGCCAAGCCTTTGCCTTGTGCTATCTCAACCTAAATTCTGCTAATGGCATGCCTTGCCATGCACTTCTCCAGTGTGACTTCTCAGTCAGTGAGGGCAGGAGAAAGAGAGCACCGTGTGGAGTTTTCTGGCTTATACATTGCATTAATAGTCCCTCTTTTATTTTCACTTCCTGTGTTTTCTTTCTTTACATTTCATATATCACAGAAAACATGTTCTTTATGAGGCTTATTTCACCTAACATGATGATCTCCAGTTCTCATCTATTTTTATCACAAACAACACTTTATTCTTCTTTAAGGCCAAGTAAAACTCAGTTGTGTGCTTAAACATGTTTTTCATTCATTCCTCCATTGATGGACACATAGTTGATTTCATTATTTGTTATTGTGAATAGTACAACAAAGAACATGGGTATGCAAATATGTCAATAGTAAGCATACTTTGATTCTTTGTGAGATATTATCCAGAAATGGTGATAATGAATCATATGGTAATTATATATTTAGTTTTTTGAGGAATTTCTGGGCTTATTTCCTTAGTGGTTGGATTTACATTCCTACCACCATTGTATAAAAGGTTCCTTTATCTCTACATTCTCACCATTTATTTTTGGGTTTTTGATAATTGATATCCTGATGAGGGTAAGATGGAATCTCAATGTAAATTTGATTTGCAGTTCCATATGGATAAGACTGTTATCTTTTCATGTATTTATTACCTGTTAGGAATTTAGTTAATTTGTCTATTTCTTGCCTATTCTGTTGTTCTACATTTCTTGCCTATGACTTGTTCTTTTGGTGTTTCATGTTTTAAGTTCTTTATATATACTTGCTATTATACAATTATCAGATAAATGGCTGGCAAATTTTTGTCACATTCTGTACATTGTCACTTCACTCTGGTAATTCTTTCTTTTCATTTGCAGTTTTTTAACTTCATGCAATCCCATTTGTCAACTCTTGCTATTATTTCCTGAGCTACCAGAGTCCTATTCAGAAAGTCATTGTCTGTACACATACTGAACTATTTCCCTTACATTTTTCTCTAGTAGTTTTGAAGTTTTAGTTATTACATTAAAAGCCTTTGGTTGTTTTAAATTCACTTTTACATAGCATGAGAAATAATAATCTGGTTTGTATTCTACATATATATGTCCAGTTTCTCCAACTTTGTTCCCATCATCTTATCCAAATATATTCATCACTCAAGGAAAATTGTAGTACCTATCCTTCTTACAAGCCTTATTCTATTTTTTTTCAGACCTTACTAGGTTCAACACATCTATACTCTCATATAAGGCAGATACTCCAGTTTCTCTATATTGTATTTGGTGACCTATATGGTTTTTAAGAAATTTTGTTGTGTTTATATAACTATACTAAGTTCCTTAAGAATTAAAGCATGGGCCTAATTCTACAGCTGCTATAGCTCCTGCCATAGAGCCAAATATATAAAGGACACTTGGTCAATATTGGCCATAGTTCAAGAGCAAGCCTCTCTGTTATGGTGAGGACCATCATGTTGTATCCTATCCTGCAAAAGTAATAAACTATTTGTACTTAAAAGCAGAACTTCCAAATCCAAAATTGCTAATAATTTCCAAGTCATATCACAGAAATTCTGTTTAAGCTCAATGATTAGGTTCTATCATTTTTGTGCTTATAGAATTACTGATTTTTCTCGGGATTAATTATATCACCCCAAGTTCATGCTGGAGCCCTAATTCTCCATTCCTTAGAACACAACTTATTCGAACAGAGGACCTTTAAGGATTAAGTTAAAATAAGGCCAGTAAGAGAGTCCTAATTTAATACAATTCAATCCAGTTTTGTGAAAAGATTAAGATACACAAAGAAGAAAGTTCCTGAACAAAGAAAATCCACATGAAAAGGCACAAGTAAACGGCAAGTTAAGAGAGGGGCTTCAGATGATAACAAACTAACTGGCAGCTTGATTGTGAATGTTTTTAGCTTCTAGACCAGAACCATGATTAATAAATTTCTATTGTGATAATTAAGTTTCTGCCAGTTTAAACACCCATCCTGCAACTTTTTGTTAATGGCAGACCTAGCAAATTTAAAATACGAGACTCAAGGATAATTTTAAAGTCAGTCTCAGTAGTCTCTTACAACAATCTTCCACATCTTATCCAATATATCTAATTCCATGCTTTTCTTTTTTTTAACATCTGATCATTAGAGATTCTTCTTTTGTGAATTCTCAGTTTAGCTCTGTACAAATGGCTGAGAGACACTTGAAGAAATGCTCAGCATCCTTAATCATCAAAGAAATGCAACTCAAGACAACTCTGATATTCCATCTCACACCTGTCAGAATGGCTAAGATCAAAAGCTCATATGACAGCACATGCTGGCGAGGTTGTGGAGAAAGGGGAACCCTCCTCCATTGCTGGTGGGAGTGCAGGCTTGTGCAACCACTATGGATTGCACTATGGAGGTCAGTCTGGCGATATCTTAGAAAACTTGGAATAGCTCTTCTTCAAGACCCAGCCATACCACTCCTGGGTATACATCCAAATGATTCCTCACCAATCCACAAGGACATCTCCTCATCTATGTTCATAGCAGTTTTATTTGTAATAGCTAGAAAATTGAAACAACCCAGATGTCCATCAACTGACGACTACTCAGCTATCAGAAACAAGGAAATCATGCAATTTGCTGCCAAATGGATGGAACTAGAAAAGCTCATCCTGAGTGAGCTAACCCAGACTCGGAGAAAAAGCACATGGCATCTATTCACTTAAAACTGGATTTTAGCCATATAGTACAGGATAACTATCCTACAACCAACAGACTGAAAGGAACAGGAACATAGACTTTGTTACCTGTCAGTGGAACACTTTGCCCCAGTGGAGTTGCCATGTAGGCCCCCAGTATAAGAGGAAGCTCTTAGCCCTCACAGGGCTGCTGAACTGAAAGGGGCTGATATATAGGGGCCCCCACACCAGAGGAGTAGGATAGGTGAGAGAAGGGGGAGAGGATGAGCCCGGGAGGGGTGGAGGGAGGAGACTGTGATTGAGATGTAAACAGAAGTAATAAACAGTAAAAAAAAAAAAAAAAAAAAAAAAAAAAACTGAACATTTATTTGTTTCTCTTAAAGACATCA
Source organism: Lophiomys imhausi (assembly GCA_907164525.1). NCBI lineage: Eukaryota > Metazoa > Chordata > Mammalia > Rodentia > Muridae > Lophiomys > Lophiomys imhausi. The sequence goes on from CAJQZJ010009141.1 coordinate 11,074,283, forward strand.
GCCCGTATTTGGAGTGGCTACTGATACCTTGATTTATATCTTTCTCAGTACTGTCCTCATTACACATTTAAGAAAAAGACCAGCCATTTATTATCATTTGATGAATCCTTAAGCTTATCGGACTCAAACTTACAAACAGAACCTCTCAGTGAGAACCATCTACATTTCTTGGCAATCTGTTCCTGGTGTTTTCTTTGGTTTCCTGTACTCTCTTGGCCAAAAGTTTAGCATATTCTGCAGCCTCCTCATTTGTCTAAATGTGTTGTTTCTTCAGAGAGATATGTCATCATTTGTGCCGCATGACACATGGTGTAACAAGACCTGAATCTTAGGTGTTTTGGTCTTAGTTAATGTTCTACTGCTGTGAAGAAACACCAACAACATGGCAGCTCTTATAAAAGAACACATGTAGTTAGGGCTTGGTTAAAATTTCAGAAATGTATTGTATTGTGTAGTTGTACCTCAGTTTTTTTATCCATTTCTCAGTTGAGGGACATCTGAGTTGTTTCCAGTTTCTAGCTATTACAAATAAGGCTGCTATGAACATAGATGAGGAAGTGTCTTTGTGATTTGGTGAGGAAACATTTGAATGTATACCCAGAAGTGGTATGGCTGAGTCTTGAGGTAGAGCTATTCCAAGTTTTCTAAGATATCGCCAGACTGATTTCCATAGTGCTTGCACAAGCCTGCACTCCCACCAGCAATGGAGGAGGGTTCCCCTTTCTCCACAACCTCGCCAGCATGTGCTGTCATTTGAGCTTTTGATCTTAGCCATTCTGATTTAAAAATAAAAAAAAAAAACCTTTGGTACATTTACACAATGGAACACTACTCAGTCATCAGAAACAACAAAATCATACAATTTGCAGCTAAATGGATGGAACTAGAGAAGCTCATCCTGAGTGAGCTAACCCAGACTCAGAAGAATGCACATGGTACCTATTAACTTATAATCTGATTTTAGCCATATAGTACAGGATAACTATACTACAACAAATGTACCAAAGGGAACAGGAACATAGACTTTGTTTCCTGTCAGTGAGACACTTTTCCCTAGTGGTGCTGCCTTGTAGGGCCCAGTGTATGAGGAGGCTCTTGGCCCTCATATGACTGCTGAACTGGGGCAGGGGACAGATATGTAGGGACACTCCACTCCAGAAGAGTGGGATGGAAAGGATAGGGGTAGTCGGTAGGAGGGCAGGACTGGGAGGGGTGGAAAGAGGGCACTGTGATGGAGATGTAATCTGAAGTAATAAATAAACATAAAAAAAAATTGCAGATATTTAGTCCATTGTCATCATCATGGCAGGAACCATAGTAGCAATCTGGCAGACATGGTGCTGGAGAAGCAGCTGAGAGTTTTACATCCAGATCCACAGGCAGCAGGAAGAGAGAGAGCCACCAGCCACCAGCCTGATTTGGGCATTTTTAAACCTCAAAGCCCATCCCAAGTGACACACTTCTTCTAACAAGGCCACACCCACTTCAACAAGGACACACCTGCTAATCCCTCCCACATAGTGCCAGTCCACTCTCTCTAGTACCCCAGACCCAATTCTGAGGGTCGCCCCTAGTTCTGCAACAGAGCATCTCCCCCTGATCTCCCCTTCCCCCTGTCTCCAACAACAGCAAGCATCCCGTGAATATACCAACCCCAACTGAGCAGGCCAGTAAAACAGGCAACACACAGCAAACACATTCTCTTAAAATACAGAGGAAAGCCAGAAACCAAGGAAAAAAACACCCATCCAACAAAAACAAATCCAGAAATTAGCACCTAGACCTATAGTCATCCCAAACCCAAATACCTAGACACCAGCAAAAGAACACAATCAGTAACAGCAGGGACAATATGTATTCAACAGAGCCCAGCTATCCTACTGCACCAGGCCCTGAGTATTCCAACATACCTGACGTATAAGAAAAAGACATTAAAACCAACTATATGAATATGATAGAGATCCTTAAACAGAAAATTTTAAAATCCCTCAAAGAAAGTTTATAAAACATAATTGAACAATTGAAGGAAATGAATAAATCCCTTAAGGAAAGCCAGGAAAAAACAAATAGTTGACAGAAATAAATAATACTACTGGAAACCTAAGAATGGAAATGAAAGCAATAACAAAAACACAGAGGGAATTTTGGAAATGAAAAATTTAAGAATGTGAACAGGAACTACAGAGGCAAGCTTCACCAATAGAATACAAGAGATGGAAAAGAGAAGATGCAATAGAAGAAATAGATATATCAGTCAAAGAAAATGTTAAGTCTAAAAATTTCCTGACATAAAACATCCAGGAAATCTGGGACACTGTAAAAAGGCCAAAACTACAAACAATTGTAATAGAGGGGAAAAAAATACCAGCTCAAAGACCCAGAAAACATTTTCAACAAAATCATAGAAGATAATTTTCCTAACTTAAAGAAGAGCATGCCTATAAAGCTACAAGAAGTATACAGAACACCAAATAAATTGGACCATAATAATCAAATAATACATAATAATCAAAACACTCCACATGCAGAACAAAGAGAGTAGTAAAAGCTACAAAAGAAAAAGACTAAGTAGCACATAATGGCAGACCTATTAGGATTATACCAAACTTCTCAATGAAAGCTCTAAAAGCCAGAAGGGCTTGGATAAATGTGCTGCACACTCCAAGAGATCACAGATGCCAGCAAAGATTAATATACCCAGCAAAAGTTTCAATCACCATAGATGGAGAAAATAAGACATGACATGATAAAGACAAGTTTAAATGATACCTAGCTACAAATCCAACCCTGCAAATGCTTCTAGAAGAAAAAAAAGTCTAAACTAAGAAAGTTAACAATGTAAGGCACTCAAGGTGCACAAGTGGTCAGGCCCCACCTCCAGATTACTCTAATAGCCATTTCCAGCCCCTTGAGACACAGATAACCAAACTCCACCCAACAAGAAAAAAAAAAAAAAAACAATATCTAGGCACAAAACACCACCAATCTCTGAGCTTGTCCCAAGATCAAACCAAAAAAATCCCACCAATCCCAGTCCATCCTGGAAAGCTCCCTGACAAGAAACCCTATATAAAGCCTGCCACTACTCAGTTCTTTACTGCTTCTTACACAAGCAAACCTAGTAACCTTTTTGTGTCTTTTCATAATAAATCCCTGTGTGAGGTTTGTTGTGTGGTGTGATTTTGTGATATTCCTTGGCTCCCAACTGCCAAGATACCTTTCCCTTCAGAGTTGCAACACTCGCTTTGGGGAAACCTTTCTCCTCAAAGCTATAACATTTACAAACTACACCCATAAAAACACAGGAAATAAATAATCAAATACCAGTAAAACAAAAAGAATGAAAACATACACACACGCACACACACACAACAACTACAACAAAGTGCCTGTAAGTCTACAGGCATTCCTACTAGCCTCTCTTCAGGGGCCTTTCAGGGGCCTAATTGCTTACATCATCACTTGCCAACAAGTGCACCAGGTATGGGGGATAAAAGGCTCCCCTCCCTGCCCTTAAACCCCTTCCCCCTTCCCTCAATAAACCTTTATACCAGACCTGTTCCATGGCATGATTCCTCAGGGAGCACACCAAGGCACATGGGCACAGGCCTCCCATGGTGTACCACCCTGCCACCTTATTATACAACAACAACAGCAGCAGCAAAATAAGAAGAATTAAAAATCATTGGTCGTTGATATCTCTCAGTATCAATGGCCCAACTCCACAATAAAAAGACACAGATTAACAGAATGGATGTAAGAACACAATCCATCCTTCTGCTGCATCCACGAAAAACACCTCACATTAAGAATAACCATTACCTCAGAGTAAAGTGTTGGAAAAAGATGTTCCAATCAAATGGCCTAAGAAGCAAGCTGGTGTAGTCATTTCAATATCTAACAAAACAGACTTCAAACCAAAATTAATTTTTTAAAAAAGAGATGTAGAAGGAAACTACATATTTATTAAATGAAAAATCTCAAGAAGATATCTCAACCCCCTGGCAAAGGGCAAAAAGACACCTTGTTGGTGGTGCCATTCTTATATCAGTCAGGGGCAGAGCAGATGGCAGTCCTTGTTTCATTTTAGGGTAATGCATGGCTCGGTGGCCAAAGTTGTTTTGTGCCTAGGATGCATAAAAACAAAATCAAATCAAATCACATGCAGGCAGCACAGTGTGGGAAGAGGAAGGCAGACAGAGACCTGCAAACCATCATGCCATCCACACACCTGCCATCCAGCACAGGGCACAGGCAGACTCTAGACACCTGCTTGCCACCACACCACACAGCACAGTGGAAGATATTACCTCAGGGGCCCACCAGCCATATGGCAGCCTACAGCTGGAACCACCACAATGTGAGCGTACACTGGACAGATGGGGTAGAAAGAGAAATGGAGAAACTTGAGCATTGTGGAAAGAGATGGAACTGGAGACTTGAGGGTGGAGAGGAGAAACCTGATGTGAGTGGCCAGCCTCACCACCTAGGGACAGGGTGAGGTCCTAGCCCAAGCTACTGCTGAGGGCCATGTCTCGGTCCATGGCTATACAGTGGCAGACAGTGGTTGGTGTCTATGTCTGTGACTCATATTACCACTAGAGAACATGGGGATGTCCCTGGTTGGGGCAGCCATTGGGGACCAGGTAGATGTCCAGGGGCTGTGGAGAACAGGTCCCAACCCTCACTGACTGCAGAACTTTGGAGAGCTGGCCCCACCTCTCACTTGGGAGAGCAGGCCCTACACCTAACCCAGGCAGCACAGTGGAGCACTGGCTTTGGTGGCAGGAATGTAGGTAAGCCAGCCTGCAAGGGTGCCAGTGTGAGAGGGCTGACCCCACCTCTCAACTGCCTTGGAGCAGCATGGGTGCAGAGGTGATGTCTCCCCTCCCGACCCTTTGCTACCTACAGCATCTCACAGAGTCATGAGTACAGGAGAGCTAGCCCTGTTCCTCACCAGCTGGAGCACTCCAGAGAGCTGGCCCTGCACCTCACTTGGAAAGCATGGAAGAGCTCACCCGGGTGGTGGGGGTGCAGGCAACCCATCCCAAGGACAAAAGTGCAGAAGAGTTGACCATACCACTTGTCTGCCCTGAGTTAGCATAGGCACTGGGGCAATGTCCACTCACCCCTTGTCATCTGAGGCAGCTGGGAGAACTGACTTCAAGGCCATGACAATAACCTGTCCCTTGGCTAGCTTCAGTACTCAGGAGAGGGGGCCTTGCTTCAGAAGCACAATAGTGCTGACCCTGGTCAAGGGGGCACAGGTAAGCCAGTCCTGAGGGTAAGAGTGAAGGAGAGTTGGCTCTGCAACTCATCTGCCATGGTGTCATCTTTTTTTTTCCTCTGTTCTTTTCTTTTTTAATTTATTTATTTACTGCTTTAGATTACATCTCCAACATAGTGCCCTCTTTCTACCCTTCCTAGTCCTGCCCTCCCACCCTCTACCCCCTAACCCTTCCATCCCACTCCTCTGGAGTGGAGCATCCCTACATAACATTCCCCCACCCCAGTTCAGCAGTCATATGAGGGGCAAGAGCCTCCTCAGACATTGGAGGCCTACAAGGCAGTACCACCAGGGAAAAGTGTCTCAATGACAGGGAGAGAAAACAAACAAACAAACAAACAAACAAACAAACAAACAAAGTCTATGTCCATGTTCCCTTTGGTGCGTTGGTTGTAGTATAGATATCCTGTACTATATAGCTAAAATCCAACTAAAAGTGAATAGATGCCATGTGCATCCTTCTGAGTCTGGGTTAGCTCACTCAGGATGAGCTTCTCTAGTTCCATCCATTTGGCTGCAAATTGCATGGTTTCATTGTTTCTGAAGGCTGAGTAGTATTCCATTGTTTAGATGTACCACAGTTTGTTTTTATCCATTCCTTGGCTGAGGGACATCTGGGTTGTTTCCAGTTTCTAGCTATTACAAATAAGGCTTCTATGAACACAGATGAGGTAACATCCTTGTGATTTGGTGAGGAGTCATTTGGATGTATACCCAGAAGTGGTATGGCTGGATCCCGAGGCAGAGCTATTCCAAGTTTTCTAAGATATCGCCAGACTGATCTCCATAGTGGTTGCACAAGCCTGCACTCCCACCAGCAATGGAGGAGGGTTCCCCTTTCTCCACACCCTTGCCAGCATATGCTGCCATTTGAGCTTTTGATCTTAGCCATTCTGACAAGTGTGAGATGGAATCTTAGAGTGGTCTTGAGTTGCATTTCTCTGATGATTAAGGATGCTGAGCATTTCTTTAAGTGTCTCTCGGCCATTAGTGATTCCTCCTTTGTGAATTCTCTGTTTACCTCTTTTCCCCATTTTTTAATTGGATTATTTGGTTTCTTGGTATTTAATTTCTTGAGTTCTTTGTAAATTTTGGATACTAGCCTTTTGTCAGATGTGAGGTTGGTAAAGATCTTTTCCCAAACTGTAGGCTGCCGTTTTGTTTGAATGACGGTGTCTTTTGCCTTACAGAAGCTTTTCAGTTTCATTAGGTCCCATTTATTGATTGTTGATCTTAGGTCCTAAGCTGTTGGTGTTCTGTTCAGGAAGTTGTCACCTGTGCCAATGAGTTCGAGGGTTGTTCCCACTTTCTCTTCTAGTAGATTTAGTGTGACCGGGCTTATGTTAAGGTCTTTGATCCACTTAGACATACGTTTAGTACAAGGTGAAACACATGAAAACGATGACAATTCTACAGTCGGGAAAATGATAGAGTCCTTTCAAGAAGAATTTAAATCTATGAAGGAATTCAAAGAGTCCAAAATTTTACAATTAGAGAGCACCAAGCCAAAGTGGCTCAACTTGAACAGGAAAGAGACAAGGCAATGAAAGATTTAAAAGAGATGAAAGATTTCCAGGCAAAGACAAGCAAATTGGAGGAAATATACAAAATGAATAAAATCTTTCAAGACATGAAACTGGAAATGGAAGCAATAAAGAAAACACAGTCAGAGTTAAGAGTGGAAATGGAGAATCAAGGGAAGAGAACAGGAACTACAGACATGAGTATCAAAAATAGGATACAAGAGATGGAAGACAGAATCTCAGGCATGGAAGATTCAATGGAAGAAATGAGTACAACATCCAAAGAAAATTAGAAAGCTAAAAAAATCCTCACCCATAACATCCAAGAAATCAAGGACTCAATGAAAAGACGGAACCTGGGAATTATAAGCATAGAGGAAAGAGAAGACTCCCGACTCCAAGGTCCAGGAAATATCTTCAACAAAATCATAGAAGAAAACTTCCCAAACCTAAAGAAAGAGATGCCAATAAAAATCCAAGAGGCTTACAGAACACGAAACAGATTAGATCAGAAAAGAAACTCCAAATGTACAGAACAAAGAAAGAATATTAAAAGCCATAAGAGAAAAAGGTCAAGTAACATATAATGGCAGACCCATCAGAATTACACCTGACTTCTCCTCAGAAACTCTAAAAGCTAGAAGGACCTGACAGATGTCCTACAAGCCCTGAGAGAACACAGGTGCCCAGCCAGACTACTATCCCCAGCAAAACTCTCTATCAACATAGATGGAAAAAACAAGATATTCCATGACAAAATAAAATTCAAACAATATCTCCTCACAAACCCAGCCCTACAGAAGATCCTAGAAGGAAAATTCCAACCCAGAGAAGATAACCACACCCAAGAAAACAGAGGAAACAGAAAACTCCATGGCAACTACACCAAAAGAAGCACAGGACCACCACCTATACCAAAATAGTGGGAAATAACAACCTCTGGTCACTAATATCCATAAACATCAATGGACTCAACTCCCCATAAAAAGACACAGGCTTACAGATTGGATCCGTAAACAAGACCCATCATAAGCTGCTAACAAGAAACACATCTTACTAACAAAGATAGACACTATCTCAGAGTAAAGGGCTTGGAAAAGGTTTTCCAAGCAAATAGACCCAGGAAGCAGCAGGAGTAGCCATCCTAATATCAAGCAAAATAGACTTCCAACTGAAGTTAATAAAAAAAAAGACAGAGAAGGGTATTACATACTCGTTAAAGGAAATATTCATCAAGAGGATATATCAATATTGAACATCTATGCCCCAAATACAAGGGCACCTACATTTGTAAAAGAAACTCTCCTAAAACTTAAATCGCACATCGATCCCCACACATTAGTAGTGGGTGATTTCAACACCCCACTCACAACAATGGGCAGATCATCAAAACAGAAACCAAACAGAGAAATAATGAGTCTAACAGAGCTCTTGAACCAAATGGGCCTAACAGATATCTACAGAATGTTTCACTCAAACACAAAAGAATACACCTTCTTCTCAGCACTGCACGGAACTGTCTCAAAAATCGAACATGTAGTCGCACACAAAGATAGCCTCAACAGATATTAAAAAATTGAAATAACCCCTTGTATCTTATCAGACCACCATGGAATAAAGCTGGACTTCAACAGCAACAGAATCAACAGAAAGCCTACACACACATGGAAAATGAACAACTCTTTACTGGATGACTACTGGGTCAGGAAAGAAATAAAGAAGGAAATCAAAGACTTCTTATAAACCAACGACGATGAAGGCACAACATACCCAAACCTATGGGACACAATGAAAGCTGTGCTACGAGGAAAGTTCATAGCACTAAGAGCCTTCAAAAAAGAAAATTGTGACAGTGCATATTAGTGAATTAACAGCCAAACTGGATGAATTGGGAAAAAAAGAAGCAAGCACTCCCCAGAGGAGCAGAAGGTAGGAAATCATCAAACTTAGGGCAGAAATCAACAACTTAGAAACAAAAAGAACAATACAAAGAATCAATGAAACCAAGAGTTGGTTCTTCCAGAAAATCAACAAAGTAGACAAACCCTTAGCCAACTTAACTAAAAGACAGAGGGAAAAAACCCAAATCAACAAAATCAGAAATGAAAAGGGAGAAATAACAACAGACATTGAGGAAATCCAGAGAATATTTAGGTCCTACTTTAAAAATCTATACTCCACCAAATATGAAAATTTAAGCGAAATGGACAATTTTCTTGATAGATTCCACCTACCAAAGCTAAATCAAGATCGGGTTAACAGATTAAACAGCCCTATAACCTCTAGGGAAATAGAAACAGTCATTAAAAATCTCCTAACCAAAAAAAAAAGCCCAGAGCCAGATGGTTTCAGCACAGAATTCTACCAGACCTTCAAAGAAGAGTTAATACCAATACTTTTCAAATTCTTTCACAAAATAGAATCAGAAAGAACACTACCAAACTCATTCTATGAGGCCACAGTTACCCTGATTCCTAAACCACACAAAGACCCAACAAAGAAAGAGAACTTCAGACCAATCTCCCTCATGAACATGCAAAAATACTTAATAAAATACTAACAAACCGAATCCAAGAAAACATCAAAAGTATCATACACCAAGATCAAGTAGGCTTCATCCCAGGAATGCAGGGATGGCTCAACATATGAAAGTCTATCAACGTAATTCACCATATAAACAAGATGAAAGAAAAAAACCACATGATTATCTCACTAGATGCGAAAAAAGCATTTGACAAAATCAAACACCCCTTCATGCTAAAAGTTCTGGAGAGAACCGGCATACAAGGATCGTACTTAGAAATAATAAAGGCAATATACAACAAGCCAGTGGCCAACATCAAATTAAATGGAGAGAAACTTGAAGCATTTCCTCTAAACGCAGGGACAAGTCAAGGATGCCCACTTTCACCATATCTCTTCAATATAGTACTTGAAGTTCTTGCTAGAGCAATAAGACAACTAAAGGAAATCAAGGGGATACAAATTGGAAACGAAGAAGTCAAACTATCCCTATTTGCAGACGATATGATAGTATACATAAGCAGCCCCAAAAATTCCACCAAAGAACTCTTACAGTTGATAAACACCTTCAGCAAGGTGGCTGGATACAAAATTAATTCAAAAAAATCAGAAGCCCTTCTTTATACAACAAATAAATGGGCTGAGAAAGAAATCAGGGAAACAACTCCCTTCACAATAGCCACAAACAATATAAAATACCTGGGGGTAACTCTAACCAAGCAAGTAAAGGACAACAATAACTTCAAACCCTTGAAGAAAGAAATTGAAGAGACCATCAGAAGATGTAAAGCTCTCCCATGCTCATGGATAGGTAGGATCAACATAATAAAATGGCCATCCTACCAAAAGCAATATACAGATTCAATGCAATTCCTATCAAAATACCAACACAATTCTTTATAGAGCTTCCAGAAAAAGTTCTTCTCAATTTCATATGGAACAACAAAAAACCTAGAATAGCTAAATCAATCCTGTACAATAAAAAAACATCTGGAGGTATCACCATCCCAGATTTCAAGCTATACTACAAAGCAATAGTAATAAAAACAGCATGGTACTGGTATAGAAACAGACCAGTGGATCAACGGAATTGAATTGAAGACCCAGAAATGAACCCACACACCTATGGTCACCTAATTTTTGACAAAGAAGCCAAAAAACTGCACAATGGAAAAAGGACAGCATCTTCAACATATGGTGCTGATCCAACTGGACGTCCACTTGTAAAAGAAAGAAATTAGACCCATAGTTATCACCATGGTGCCATCTTAACCCTGTCCACCTCTGGCAGTCAGGAGTGCTGCCCCTGAGGTCATGAGAGTGGGAGAGCCCTGCCCCCTCACTGCTGTACCACTCAGGAGAGTGGGCACTGCAGTTCACCTGGACAACACAGTGGAGCTGGCCCTGATGGTGAAGGCATGGGTGAGTCAGCCCTGAAGGTGTGAGAGCAGGAGAGCTGACCCTGGCTCCTGCCAATAGGGGCATTGGGTGCCCTAGCTGGAGCAGTGCTAGAGAGCTTGCCCAGGATATGTGGGTAAGGGAGAGCCTGCATACCAGCTCAGCTACTAGACAGGCCTAGATCCAGGGCTCTGAGATGGCCCATCCCAAAATCTATGTCATCTGTGAATGGTTGGAATGCATGAAAGGGCCAGTCCTGCTGATGATCCAAAGCTGCAGGATCTCCATGACACATGGCAACAGCTGGATAACTGGGAGGAATCTCAGTGAGGATCCAGTATAAATGGTGTCATAGAAACCAGAGACCTCGAACCAGACCAATGATTCATTGCAATGAAAATTTGCAAGTGAAAATGTGTGGACAGAGGGATATACTGTGGAACATACTATGACATATTACAACTTTCACAATGAGACATTTTCTATGGTGTGTGTGTGTGTGTGTATGTGTGTGTTTATTGGGGGGGGGGGAATTGCAAAAGAGAAAAGCAGATATTCAAATAAAACTCTGTATCCTAGCTGACTGTCACAGATTAAAGCTGAATGCCAACAACTAGAGAAACAACAGAAAGCTTACAAACTCATAGAAACTGAACAACTATCTACTGAATGAAAAATGAGTCAAGGAAGAAATTAAGAAATAAATTGAAGACTTTCTAGAATTGACTAAAAGTTATTAGACAACATACACAAACTTTTGAGACACAATAAAGGTAGTTATAAGTGACAAGTCCATAGCACTAAATGCCTACACACAAAAAAGAAGAAAGGAATAAAAAGAAAAAAATAAGAAATCACATACTAGCAACTTAGCAACACATCTGAAAACTCTAGAATAAAAATTTCTTTAAATCAGATCCAAAAGCAGCAGATGATGACAAGTAATCAAACTCAGGACTGAATCAATGAAATAGAAACAAATAAACAAACAAAAAACCAATATAAAGAATCAATGAAACAATGAGTTGGTTCTTTGAGAAAATCAACAAGATAGAGAAACCCTTATCCAAACTAACTAAAAGACAGAGAATATCCAAACTAATAAAATCAGAAACTAAAAGGGGGAGATAACAAGAGACACCAAGGAAATCTAGAGGATCATAAGGATACTTTTAAAACCTGTATTCCACCAAATTCAAAAATCTAAAAATAGGTCTCTCAACCAAAAAAGTCTGGGCCAGATGGTTTTAGTACAGAATTCTACCAGAATTTCAAAAAAGGGTTAACACCAATTCTCCTCAAATTATTCCACAAAATAAAGGCAAAAGGAACATTACTCAATTCATTTTATAAGGCCACAGTCACTTTGATACCAAAACCATATAAAGATTCAACAAAGAAAGAGATCTTCAGACCAAATTCCCTTATGAACATAAATTTAAAAATACTCAACAAAATAATCACAATCCAAATCCAAGAACACATCAAGAAGATCATCCACTATGACAAATAAGCTTCATCCCAGAGATGCAGGGATGGTTCAACATACAAAAATCACTAAATGTAACCCACCATATAAATAAACTGAAAGGAAAAAGAAAACACGATCATCTCATTAGATACCAAAAAAAATCCTTTGACAAAATTCAACACCCCTTCATTATAAAAGTCTTAGGGAGATCAGGGATACAAGGAACATACCTATATATAATAAAGGCAGTTTACAGCAAGTCTATAATCAACATCAAATTAAATGGAGAGAAACACAAAGTTATTCCACTAAAGTCAAGAACAAGACAGGTTGTCCACTCTCTCCATCTCTGTTAAACATAGTACTTGAAGTTTTAGCTAGAGCAATAAGAAAACTGCAGGAGATCAAGGAAATACAAATTGGAAAGGATAAAGTCTATTTGAAAATGATATGATAGTATACATAAGTGACCCCAAAAATTCCACCAGGGACTCCTACAACTAAGAAAGACTTTAAGCAAAGTGGTTGGATACAAGATTAACTCAAAAGAAAATCAGCACCCTTCCTATATATAAATAATAAATAGGCTGATAAAGAAATCAGGGAAATAACACCCTTCACAATAGCCTTAATTAACATAAAATATCTTGAGGTAACTCTAACGAAGCAAGTGAAAGACTTTTGTAATAAAAACTTCGAGTTGCTGAAGGAAAATTGAAGAAGATATCAGAAGATAGAAAAATCTTCCATGTTCATGGATCTCTAGGATTAACATAGTAAAAATGGTCATCCTGCCAAAAGCAATCTACTGATTCAATGCAATCCCCATCAAAATTCCAACACAATTCTGTAGGGGTTAGATAAATTAGATTTAGAAAATATATAGGAGTTTCTGATACTGTCTCTTAATTCGGGGCCTGAAGAGCATTATCAGCATGAAGTCAGCAAAAACAGGAAAGACTCAATAGACTGAAAAACAAGTT
>CAJQZJ010009141.1:11087477-11098500 GCA_907164525.1 Lophiomys imhausi
GTTACTCATAGGAAATGTGTTGGAAGCCTCAAAATTTCATCAGAAACTCCTATATATTTTCTAAATCTAATTTATCTAACCCCTACACAATTCTTTACAAATCTTGAAATGGCAATTCTCAACTTCATATGAAAAAACAAAAAACCCAATATAGTTCAAAAAGTCCTGAAAAATAAAAGAAGAGCTAGAGGTATCATCATCCCTAATTTCAAATTGTACTACAGAGCTATAGTAGAAAAAAAAAGCTGAATGGTATTGCATAAAAACAGATGTCCTGATAAATGGAACCAAAACTGAAAACCCAAACATAAACTCATACACCAATGGACACCTGATTTTTAATAAAGACACCAGCAATACACTCTAGAGGAAAAAAACTAAAAACAAAAAACAGCATCTTCAACAAATGTTGCTGGCCAAACCAAATGTCTCCTGATAGAAGAATGCAAATAGACCCATTCCTATCACCCTGCACAAAACTCAAGTCCAAGTGGATCAAAGACCTCAACATAAAACCAGACTCACTGAACCTGACAGAAGAGAAAATGAGAAACAGCCTTGAGCACACTGGCACAGGAGACAACTTTCTGAACAGAACACTGACAGTGTCGGCACTGAGATCAGTAAGTAATAAATGGGACCCCATGAAACTGAAAGGCTTCTGTAAGGCCAAGGACACTGTCAATCAGACAAAGGGGCAACCTACAGAATCGGAAAAGATTCTTACCAACTCTACATTCTCAGAGGTCTAATATCCAAAATACATAAAGAACTGAAGAAACTAGATAACAAAAAAACAGATAATCCAATTTAAAATGGAATTCTAAACAGAATTCTCAATAGATGAATCATAAATGGTTAAGAAACATTAAAGAAGTGTTTTAATATCCTTAGCTATCAGGGAAATGAAAATCAAAACTACTTTTAGATTCTATCTTATACCTGTCAGAATGGCTAAGGTTAATAACACAAGTGGCAGCTCATGTGGGCAAGGATTAGAAAAAGGAGAACACTCCTCCCTTGTTGGTAGGAGTGCGAACTTGCACTGCCACTGTGGAAAGGAATATGGCAGTTCCTCAGAAAATTGGGAATTGATCTACCTCATGTATGCCCAAAGTATTCTCCAACCTACTTGCTCAGCTATACTTATTGCAACTTTATTCATAATAGCCAGGAACTGGAAACAACCTAGTCATCCCCCAAATGAAGAACTAATAAAGAAAATGTGGTACATTTATGCAATGGAGTACTCAGCTGTTAAAAAAAGAAAATATCATATGAAATTTGCAGGCAAATGGATGCAACTAGGAAAAAATCATCCTGAGTGAGGTAACCCAGACCCAGAAAGACAAATATGGTCTGTACTCATTTATAAGCAGATATTAGCTGTAAATGATAATCAAGTTACAATACACAGACCCAGAGAGGTTGGTTAGATAAAGAGGAGAACTCTAAAGAAATGCATGGATCTCCCTGGGGAAGGGAATAAAATAGATGTTATGGGTGGACTGAAAGCTAATGGGGATGAGAGCAAGAGGAAACAGGTAGCATGGAGAGATGGAGGGAGAGAGTACTAGGAAAGACTGGAATTGGGAAGTAATGGGAGCTGGAAACTCCTAATGCAGTGGAAACTTCTAGGAATCTATGAAGGTGATCCTCATAAGGACTACTTAGCAATGGAGGACATAGAGTCTGAACTGGCCACCTTCTGTAGTCAGGCAAGACTTCAGCTCCTGGGACTGGGTTGCATTTGGTTGAGTTGTTAGCCAAGGAGATCCTTGGAGATCCCTAAACAACCCAGGCTGCTAGGACAGAAGGTCACTCTGAAAACTGACAGTCAGGCCCCATTACTGAGGACAACATCTACACAGCTCATCAATGAATGTAGAGAGGTGAAGCTGCTGCCTGCAAGGACCCTTCATCCCTATGTTCTAGCCTCTTTGGCATGAGAAGATATTCTGCAGACTAAGAAAACAGAAGCCTGGACACCAACCCAGTTACAAAACCCTCCACCTATAATATAATCTGTCCTGCCTGCAAGATGTGCTGGGGTAATGGTGGTGCAGAATTTGTGGGAGCAACCAACCAATTCCTGATTTGACTTGATGCCCACTCCAGGGGAAGGAGTCCATGCCTTACACTGCCTGGATGACCAAGAACCAGAGATAGGATAACCCCAGACACCTATGGTACAATCAAACATAACAACATAACTGATCATTGATAGATAGATAGATAGATAGATAGATAGATAGATAGATAGATAGATAGATAGATATACAGATAGATAGATACATAAATACATAGATAGATAGACAGACAGACAGACAGACAGACAGACTGACGGGTGGGCTGGCGGCTGGACAGATGAACAGACTGACAGAATACAATGATTTCTCATGATATTCTACTGTACTCATAGTTCAGTACCAGGTCCAGTCATCATCAGAGATGCTTCCTGTGGTGCAGAGACCCACAGCCAGACATTGTGCACAGAGTCTAAATTAGAAGTCTCCATGGGATTCCTCTGCTAGGATATCAGGGAGCCCCATGGAGTGGGGGTGGAAAGATTGTAGGAATCAGTGGGGATGCAAGACACCAGGAGAAAATGGCCCACCAAATCAACTAAGAAGGGCTCACATGGGCTCACAGAGACTGAAACAGCAAACACTCGACATACATGAGTCTGTACCAGGTCCTCTGTGTATATGTTTTGTGGGACTCCTAGCAGTGGGAGTGGGTATATCTCTGACTCTTGCCTGCTCTTGGAGCTCTTATCCTCCTATTGGGTTGTCCTGTCAAGTCTTGATATGAAAGTTTTTGCTTTGTCTTATTGTATCTTATTTTATCCTCTTTTGGAGACCTGCTCTTTTCTGAAGAGGAAACGGGGAGCGGATCTACAGAAGAGGATAGGTGGGAGGTAGCTGGGAGGAATGTGGAGGGAGGAGAAACTGTGGAAGGATGTGTTGAATGAGAGAAGAATTTTAAATTTAAATTATTTTTCAATTTAAAAAAATGAGAAAAAATAAATTGCTGTTTGCATTTATTGTCGCTTCAATATTTTCTGACAGCTAGTAGCTGGGAAGGAGATATTTAGCTTCATCTTGACCCAGCCAACTGCCTACAAGATGCCACAAAAAAAAAAAAAAAAAAAAAAAATTCCTTGTATTCACACTTTCTGTGATTTACACGAATTTTGTTTTTGGCCAAAACCAATTAATTACTTCTTTCTTCCTACTTATTTGACAAATGATAAAACTGGACCCAGACAAGCTAAATAACTGGGCCAGTGTATAACTACTTTATGGTAAATTTGAGTCTAGTGCCCAAATACCTAAAGCTTTGTTTTCTGGTGTTCACAAGGGTTTAGCAAATTTCTCATGCTGCTATGCTTCCTTTCTCATGAGAAGCTTTAGCATATTAATAGGATATTCAAATACCAAGATATCCAAATTCATGCCTATTTAGTGAGGGAATGATAAGCAATCTGAAAGACAGTAAGGAAAAAAGGTGGTATTCTGGGAAACTTACATTCCTAACACAAGTTGGTATCCATCAATGACATCATAATGGGAATAAAAGTAATATCTTCTTTTCTCAAATAACTTTAAAAGGAATGAAAATAATGTCTGGATAAATAGCTCAGTGACTAAGAATGTTTACTGCTCTCGCAGAAGACCCAGGTTCAGCTGCCAACATCTACATGGTAGCCCACAGTCACCTAAGGGATCTCATGCTGTCTTCTGGACTCTGCTGGCTCCTGCACACATGTGGTGTTCAAAAAAATCACATAGGCACACACATATAGACATAAGTAAAAATAAATACATATTTTTGAAGGAAAAAATACATGAATAATGGTTCAGATAGGAAATGTAGTACCTTTACAGAGGAAGAAAAGAAAACAAAGTGAACACTGTATGTCCCAACTCACAGACAGATTTCAGGCTACTATGCTGGGATGGGAACCCAAATACAACTCAGGAATCTTGGCAAGTTGAGAAGGCAGAGCTTAGACTTAGAAAAGGCCAGAGCAACTATAAAGTACAGTTCAGGAGGAGAAGAAGCTGTACAACAACACAGGCTCCACCTAAGGTCTCTGGAGGGCAACCCATGCCCTGCGTGTGACAAAGGACCACTAGGAGGATTAACTACAGCAACCAGCACCACTGCTAACTGCTACAGCACAGGAACGGGACAGCTCATGTTTACGAACATAATTTGTGTTCTGGACAAACAGACTATAAAGATTCCATAGTGTATATTTAGAAGAAATTCAGAAAATTCAGCATCAAATAATACTAGATTTAAAATTCCAGGCACATGCAAAAGCAAGAAAATTAAATCTATGAAGAGGAGAGACAGTGACCTATAAACAGTCACATTACTAACTGATGCATTAGTATCAGTTATGAAAAAAATCTATTAAATAAATCTCATGTGCCTGAGAAGATAAGAAAGTACAATAGTAAGATAAGAATGTAAAAGAAATAAATTGAACTTTAAGAAATATAAAAGAACAGAAGTTAAAGTATTCAAATCAGACAAACTGAAACATATAACAGAAGGAATGCTCAATGATGTTAAGTACACAAGATCATAAACTATCCAAAATGTCAGCAGGGAGGGACCCTGAGCACCAGCAAGCTGTCAGATAATTTTAAATAGTATCACATACAACTAATTTATGATCCCATAAAAGCAATGAGAGAATTTAGGGGGGAGTTTAGAAAATCTAAATTAGGTTAAAACTATAAACTCTAAAAAGAACAAACAGGAACAACAAGGCACATCACAAAGAAGCTGTTGAAAGCTGGGGACACAGTGAAGGCAGAAAGGTACCTGCCTCCCAAACTTGAAGACCTGAGCTGCACCCCCAGCGCCCAGGAAAAGTGCTGGATGTCATAGACTGGAACAGCCGTCAGCCTTAGGCAGAATGATCCAATCAGAGGCCCATCAAAACACTGATGATAAAACTACTGCACGTACAACCCCAAATGGGACATCAATAATGCCCACTCCAAGGCCAGGCAACACTGCAGAAGGAAGAAAAAGATGGCTGTAATAGCCAGAGGTTGGGGAGTGCTATAAAATGTTGACTTCTGGGTATAACGTGGCTGTGGCAATAATTAACCCACAGCAGCTGTACTCACCTGCAAAAGACCAGCACTTCTCAAAATATAAAGATCTAAAAGGACTAACTGAGAAAAAAAGATGGGATGAGCAAGAATGGAAGGTGGTCACAGAGATGGGAAAACACCAACAATCAATACACTATATAAAAGGAAGAAACTTTCAAAAATTTTTAAATTAATTTTAAGAAAGAAAGCTGCTTCCAGATTGTGGTGGGCTGAATAAGACTGACCTTCATATGCTCATATATTTGAATAGTTGGTCACCAGGGAGTGGAAGGATTGAAAGGATTAAAAGGTATGGCCTTGTTGGAGTGTCCCTCAGCTTCTGTTCCAGCTCCATACTTTTCCCATCACAATGACCATGGATGGACTAACCTGGACTAATTGTCTGAATCTGCAACCAAGGCCTCAATTAAATGCTTTATTTTATAAGAGTTGCTTTGGACAAAACGGCAACCTACAGACTGGGAAAAGATATTTACCAACCCCACATCTGACAGAGGGCTAATATCCATAATTTACAAAGAACTCAAAATTAAATGCCAAGAAACCAAATAATCCAATGAAAAAATGGGGAACCGAGCTAAACAGAATTCACAAAGGAGGAATCCCTAATAGCTGAGAGACACTTGAAGAAATGCTCAGCATCCTTAATCATCAGAGAAATGCAACTTAAGATGACTCTAAGATTCCATCTCACACTTGTCAGAATGGCTAAGATCAAAAGCTCAAATGACAGCATATGCTGGTGAGGTTGTGGAGAAAGGGGAACCCTCCTCCATTGCTGGTGGGAGTGCAGGCTTGTACAACCACTATGGAGGTCAGTCTGGTGATATCTTAGAAAACTTGGAATAGCTCTGCCTCGGGATCCAGCCATGCCACTTCTGGGTATACATCCAAATGATTCCTCACCAAACCACAAGGATGTTACCTCATCTATGTTCATAGCAGTCTTATTTTTAATAGCTAGAAACTGGAAACAACACAGATGTCCCTCAGCTGAGGAATGGATAAAAAAATATGTGGCATATCTACACAATGGAATACTACTCAGCTATCAGAAACAAGGAAATTATGCAATTTGCAGCCAAATGGATGGAACTAGAAAAGCTCATCCTGAGTGAGCTAACCCAGACTCAGAAGGAGGCACATGACACCTATTCACTTATAACCGGATTTTAGCCATATAATTAATACAGGATAACTACACTACAACCAATGCACCAAAAGGAACAGGAACATAGAGTTTGTTACCTGTCAATGAGACACTTTGCCCTAGTGGTGCTGCCTTGTAGGCCCCCAGTGTATGAGGAGGCTCTTGGCCCTCATGTGACTGCTGAACTGGGGTGGGAGACTAATATGTAGGGACACTCCACTCCAGAGGAGTGGGTTGGAAGGGATAGGGAACAGAGGGTGGTAAGGTGGGACTGGAGGGGTGGAAAGAGGGCACTAGATGGAGATGTAACTTGAAGTAATAAATAAACATTTCTTAAAAAAAAAAAAGAAAAGAAAAAACAATAAAATAATCCCCCCACCACCAACAAAAAAATAGTTGCTTTGGTCAGGGTGTTGCTTCCCAATAATAAAACTGTAACCAAAACACAGATGAACATAAGAAGACTTTCAAGTGAGATTTGTTTACATGGTTGATTTTATATATATATATATATATATATATATATACATTTTACATCCCAATGGTATGCTCCTCCCTCTTTAGTCTTGTCTCCATACATAGGTTGTCAGGAATACCCATGGTTTGAATTTACAAATTCCTCCACTGTCCCTGATAATTCATTGGCTTAGTGATAAGAACAGGTGATAGGAATTGACTATGTAATTTATAAACAGGGACCCTGAAAGTTCAGCTCCATTTTTAAACCTGGCCAGAAGCAGGAATTTGGTTCTCTGACAAAGAACGCCAGAGGAAGTTCTGGTTTTCTTATCTCCTCCTAAAGGAGAACCTCTGCCTGGAGGCTGTACATAAGTTGTGACTAATACTCCAATCCAGATAGTAATCCTTTCTGTGAACAGCTTTGGAACTGGATCTCCAGGTTTTCAAGTGGAGATGGTTTATATCCATTTCACAATTTTAGCCCATCTCCTAGAATGACTTTAGGAAATCTTGAGGAAGGAATGTTACAGTAGCCTTGGAGGCCAATGAGGCTATCAGAGCTCTGCTGAGACCCCTTAAGGGAAAGCTATTTCCTCCTGGTCAAAAGAATGGAATTTACCTGGGCCCTTAGGTAGAGACATGACATTCTGATCTGTTCCAAAGATTAGAACATTTTATAATGTCTAGTCTTTTAAGAGTTAATACAGTTTGGCCTGTCAAATTCCCTGGCCAAGAGATCACCACTTGGAAAGACTAATATACCTAAAGCCAATCTAAAGAGATGGGAGGAATATTCATCACCTTAATGAGATAATTACTTTTCCTTCCCAGAACCCTAGGCCCTGCTCCAGTCACAACAGAGAAATGCTACCCTGTGGAGCTAACCAACTGTTCTCTTCTTTCCTGCCTCTGACTCTGGATATTGGTTAAAACCTAAGTATGTTCTCTGGCACTTTGGACTTTCTCTGAAGCCACCACCACTGTCACCATGTAGCTGCTTGCCATCATGTAGCTGCTTACTAACCTCCATTGCTGAACACAACACTCAAAATGTATAAATTCCTGTCTTCTTCTTCTCTATATTCCTCCTCCTGGTGGTGTCTAAGATTTATAGCTTGCTTGTACTGCTGCTCTCACTCACATTCTAATAAAATTGTTCTCAAGTTTCCTACTAATTCCATTTTTAAATTCTCTTATTAGTATGATTAAGAACAGAAAGAGAGGATCCCAATTTCCCCGGTAACATATGACACTCAATGTGAGACTTTCCAAAGTATTCAGCAATATGAACTCAAAGATGACCAAACTATAGTGACCCAAGCTGTGGGAGAGGGGCAGAGACGAATTTTTCTTTGTGGGCATGGTCATTAATAGTTTACCCACATCACACTGGATGACCCCATACTATGTATATTATGGGCAGCATTAATTGGACTTAGTAGATTTTCTTTTTAAGACATGAAGTTAGCTAGGAGATGGAAGATGTATTTGAGGAAAATAGGAGGAGCTGGAGGGAGTGAATTGGGGATAGATATAACAAAGACACATTTATTTTTAAATATTCAACAGAAAAAAATAAAACATGCTTCTAACACTATATATGAAGCAGGGTAAAAATAGGTATACACACACACATGCACACAGCCAAACTTCCAAACCTCGAGACAAAGTAAAGAATGAAAGCAGTCATACTCTATTATTTTACAATGTATTTTATAAACTTTCGGACATCAGAGGCATAAATTATTTTAATAATTGATTGAACGTCATCAAAATGACATGGGTTTTATTCACCAAGGAGGGCATCAAAAAACAGTAGACAATAGGTAAAATTCCCAAATACTGAATTTCATGTTCATAAAATAAATAACAGACTTTTTAACAGAGTGCTAACCAAATAAGTAGACAAGAGTGAAAAAAATCTCTCTAACAGGACTGCATGCTAAAAAAAAAAAAAGAAAGAAAGAAAAGAAAAGAAAAGCCTGAGAATGATCCACACATGCCAGTTGCCACAGTGCAAAATTAAAGTTTAAAATAGGAGTTCTGGAGGCTATGGAGAAAATAGACACAAGCATTTGCCAAGATAACTCAGTCAAACTTCTCAACTGAGAGCAGAGTAGTCTTCATTTTTGTATCTCTAAACTCTAAAGCCCTCCCACCTCCTCTTGTTGAGTGAGAAGCCATTCAGAGAATCAATGTAGACCCAGGAAACGCTGACTTGAACTAAGATTTATGAGCACAGATATACTTGGTTAAAAGTCAAAACCACAATCTAACAGAGAAAGGCTGGCAGATGGACACATCAACAGAGACAGAGACAAAATACAGGCAAGAGAAGAGACCACCTATGTGTGAAAATATAAACAAATTAGGTTGCTTCAGATTTATGGACAAATATACTTTCTTAGAAAGCAAGGACCTAAGCTATTCCATATAGGAAACATATCCAGAGAGGCATATCTAGAGGTGCAGCCTGAACTTCAATGGAGAGATTCATAAATAGTTGGTGGGAGTCATTTGAGAGTAGCTTCTGAATAGAAATTTAGCCAAGTGGAGAACAAGCAACTGGACACAGCCTTAGAATAGTTGTTTATAGTCTAACTTGTTTGTACTTCAGAGAAACAAAAACAGATGTCTCTACCACAAAATAAAATGAAAAAAAAAAACCTAAGAGTGGGAATAATAACCATCTTCTCAGCAATTAAGAAATAGTTCCTGGTGGGTTATTTCTGGTTGTGCTTTTTTGTTTTATAATTAGGTTATCTTTCTCTACAATTATTTTATGTTATCATTTAGTATTATTTCTCTGTGAGTGCACACACACATGTTGGGGGTAGTACATACATGTGAGTGTGTTCATGTAGAAGTCAGAGGTTGGATGTATTAGTTACTTTTCTGTTGCTATGATAAAATACCATCACTAAAAATGGCTTATGGAAGAGTTTATTATATTATGGTTTATTGTTGTGGAAAAACAAGAGTCCATTGTGGCTGGGAGACATAGCAGCAAAGGGCAAGCATGACAGAAAATACGTGAAGCAGAGAGCGCACATCTTAACTACTGGGAACTTCCATCCTGCATGGGTTTTGCTGCTGAACAAGATCTAAAAGCACTGAGACAGGCCCTTCACTTCAGATATAAGTGGTGTTTGCCCTTCTTCCACTTTATAATGCAATCAGGAAACATCCTTCAGTGTGAACATTAGCCTTCTAAGGACATGAACTGAAGAGCCCCTACACTTGAGGTCAAACCATCCAACTGTTGAGATACAAAGGTAAATGTGATCAACAAAGGATCCTAGTATGCAATGAGTGGAAACGTCCAGAAGAATCAGAGTCCTGTGGATACTACAGATTGATAGGCCCAGGTTCAGCACCAGACTAAACACTAGAAAAGACAAATGGTTCAAAATTCAATTCACTAAACCATCCACCCATCCAGTTCCAACACAGAGGACCAAAAGAGCCACTCCCATACTTTCTCAATTGTTGTTACTTTTCTCAGTTTTTCTTTTCTAATTTACCCCCATCTCACTTCTCTTTTTCATTTGTGCTATTCTTAGTATTATTTTCACAATATTTTTATTCAAACAGTTTTAAATTTTTTATTTATTTTGAAGGTTGTCAAATTTTGTTAATTTTTTCCATATTATGGAATCAGATTCTTCTTGATCATTTGTGCATTCTCTCTCCTTTCATAACTAATGTCCATGTTTCCTTTTATTCTATAATCTTGTTTTGGTGGTGGAGGTGTTTTTGCCTTTTGCTGCTTCTTCCTTTATTTCATTCACTACTTTTCCTTTCATAGTTTTTTTTATTTCTATAACTTCATATTTCCTCTATCCTATTTTTGCCAGAAAAGAAACTTCTTAAAGGACAGTCCTGAGGTACAATGGACATTGACAGGTACAGTCTCAGTTTTAGCATAAACAGCAGAAAAGACAAGTGATTCAAAACTGCACTGACCACAATCTCTACCTGGCAGTTCTATGTTCACTGGTGTAATAAGGTACAGCCTTATTAGGTGTATTTCTTTATCTCATTTAGTGTGGTATTGAACAAATGGTTATTCTCTCCTGCCTGAGCTTGAACTCAAAAGAGTAGGATGTTCCAAAAATGGTCCCACCCACACTTCCCCTGTAGGGGTTAGATAAATTAGATTTAGAAAATATATAGGAGTTTCTGATACTGTCTCTTAATTTGGGGCCTGAAGAGCATTATCAGCATGAAGTCAGCAAAAACAGGAAAGACTCAATAGACTGAAAAACAAGTT
>CAJQZJ010009141.1:11103500-11120415 GCA_907164525.1 Lophiomys imhausi
TCAATAGACTGAAAAACAAGTTTGAAGTCAGGAAAACAGGAAAGACTTAATGGACTTGAAGAAACAAAGTATCTGGCCTGACATTGTTTTCAGCTGCTAAGTGGTTGGAGCCCAAAATAAGCTGAAACAGAGTTCCTCCTATTTAAAAACAGTGCATGGAGCCCAGAGAGGGAAGAGGCCCCTGATGCTAGAGAGCTCCAAGAGTCCTGCTGAAAAAAGGGCTGGCCATTGATGGCCAGCTCTCTCCCTGAAGCAGAAAGAAGCCAGTGAGCAAAGAAAGTCTGAGCAAGACACCAAAAGGCCAAGGACTGGACCCTGTTTCTCGGCTTTTGCCTGGAGGGGTTTGATCTGTCTGATCAGTGGCCTAGGGGAAACTGTGCCTGGCTTTAAGGACTGAGGCAGAGCAGCTGAGTTCCTGATTCAAAAGAAGTAAGTTGGCCTGCAGACGGCTGGGGTCTCCCACAGAGAAGAAAGCATGAAGCCTTATTTAAGGTGAGACTGCAATAACCAACTTACCCTGACGAACCTGCATCTGAGAGATCCAGAAAAAGGACTGCTAAGTGCGTTACAGAATCTACAACAAAGACTGTGTTCCTGACGACTGAGGACCTGCCCCAGAGACTGTATCATTCTAAAAGGTTATGAAAGTAGTTGTTATAATTATAAATAGGTTTAGTGGATAGGTTAAAGGAGTTGTAGGAATTTATAGGATTAATAGATAAGAAAATTGGTGTTTGTTATAAGTGAATTTAATAATAAATAAATAAGTGTTAAATAATAATTTAAAAGTTCGGTTACGGAGCCAAGATGGCGGCGACCTACACTGACACATTTTGAATGCGGGGAAAAAAGAGCCATAAAAAACACAGAGTTATTGGGCACTGTGCAAAAACCGGAGGGGCTAGACCCCCCCCCCCCGGGAACACTCACAGCTCCCAAGGGACTGTTAAAAGTCCCAGGGCAAGGCTCTCACCCATCTCTCGCAGACAAGGAAGCCACTAAACCCGGGATTCGGGAACTCCCATTTGGAGAGGCGCCTGGTAAGATCGATCCCAACTTACAGCAGGCAGAATCAGGGTCCACTTGGCCATAGATCGCTGGCCTATTGGGCTCCCCACACCTCAGGTAGAACTTATACCCACTTAAAAAACTTTGCGAGATAGTGGAAGGCTTAGCAAGGAACAAACAGGGGGCTCAGCAGGTGGTCCGCAGCCTCTCGTGAAGTGGAGGGCGGGAGGTTCCAAGAGAGCACGGGAAGCTGGGAACACAAAGGCGGGCGGGAGGGGCCGATTCCTGCGCATTTACGGCAGCACAGCTGGGGAGGGAGCCTGGCTGGCAGGGCCAAATCTCCTCAAACCCACGGCAGGTCAACTGGGGAGAGAGACAGGCGTGGGCGGGGCCAGGGATCCGTGCACCCACGGCTGAGCTGCTGGGGCGAGAGGCCACTCAGGCGGCCGGAGGATCCGGGGCTTGGGGTACCCATGGCCTAGCAGCCAGGTAGGGGGACCCGTGGCGGCGCAGACAGGAAGGGAATCAGGCACAGAGGCCAGCCCTGTGGCGAGAAGCCTAGTGAGAAACCAGAAATCGGGACCATAGCTGTATTCTGGAAAATTCAGACATATTAGGTGTGGAGCCAGACCCTGTCAGCCTCCGTGACGACAAACAAAGCCAACAGAATCTGTGCCTGGGCAAACAGGTCCATACCATCAGAACCATTACAGGCTGATAACTCAGAGTGCAACATAGAGAAGTCTGAATTGGGAGCAGTGAAACAATCCTGGTCCATTACTCACAACCTGGGAATAGGCTGCACCAGCTCACAGTGCCTCAGGCGATTAAAACCACAGTGACCTTGAAATCCCCCTGTAAGCAATGACAGATAGCCAAGTAACTCGTCCCCTGCACCAAATCATCAACTGTGGTTCCAAGCACAGAAAACAGACAGCTAAACGCATCCAATGGCCAAAGGTCAAAAAAAATAGAAATCAAGGAAATATGAGTCTAACAAAGCAGAATTATCCTAGCTCATCCAATTCGGATGACCACACACCAACAGAAACACATGAAAACGTTGACAATTCTGCATTATGGAAAGTGATAGAGTCCCTGCAAGAAGAATTTAATCTATGAAGGAATTCAAAGAAGCCACAATTCTACAAGTCAAAACAAGGAACAACACCATTAAAGAGCTCCAAGCCAAGGTGACAGAGCTTGAACAGGAAAAGGAAAGAGCAATGAAAGATTTTCATACAAAAACAAGCAAGCTGGAGAAGGAAATGTACAAAACGAAGAAAACCATACAAGACATGAAAATAGAAATAGAAACAATAAAGAAAACACAGTCAGGGTTAAAAGAGGAAGTGTAGAACCAAGAGAAGAGAACAGGAACTACGGATGTGAGTATCAAAAATAGGATGCAAGAGATGGAAGACAGGATCTCAGGCATGGAAGATTCAGTGGAAGAAATCAGTACAACATCCAAAGAAAATGAGAAGGCTAAAAAATCTCTCACCCACAACATCCAAGAAATCAAGGACTCAATGAAAAGACGGAACCTAAGAATTATAGGTATAGAGGAAAGAGAGGACTCCCAACTCGAACGAAGGTCCAGGAAATATCTTCAACAAAATCATAGAGGAAAACTTCCCAAACCTGAAAAAAGAGATGCCAATAAAAACCCAAGAGGCTTACAGAACACCAAACAGATTAGATCAGAAAAGAAACTCCTCTCGCCACATAATAATTGAAACACCAAATGTACAGAACAAAGAAAGAATATTAAAAGCTGTAAGAGAAAAAGGTCAAGTCACATACAATGGCAGACCCATCAGAATTACACCTGACTTCTCCTCAGAAACGTTAGAAGCTAGAAGGGCCTAGTCAGATATACTACAAGTCCTGAGAGATCATAGGTACCCAGCCAGACTACTTTACCCAGAAAAACTCTCTATCAACATAGATGGAGAAAACAAGATATTACATGACAAAATCAAATTTAAACAATATCTACCCACAAACCCAGCCCTACAGAAAATCCTAGAAGGAAAATCCCAACCCAGAGAAGAAAACTTCACCCAAGAAAACAAAGGGAATAGAAAACCCCTCAGCAACTAAACCAAAAGAGGCACAGGACCACCACCTATACCAAACTAATGGGAAATAACAACCCCAGGTCACTAATATCCATCAACATCAATGGACTCAACTTCCCAATAAAAAGACATAGGTTTACAGAGTGGATACGCAAGCAAGACCCTTCCTTATGCTGTATACAAGAGACACATCTAACTACGAAAGATAGACACTGCCTCAGAGTAAAGGGCTGGGAAAAGGTTTTCCAAGCAAATGGACCCAGGAAGCAAGCGGGAGTAGCCATCCTAATATCAAACAAAACAGACTTCCAACTGAAGTTAATGAAGAAAAACAAAGAAGGGCACTATATACTCATTAAAGGGAATATTCATCAAGAGGAAATCTCAATACTGAACATCTATGCCCCAAATACAAAGGCACCTACTTTCGTAAAAGAAACACTTGTAAAACTTAAAGCGCACGTCGATCACAACACATTAGTAGTGGGAGACTTCAACACCCCACTCACAGCAAAGGACAGATCATCAAGACAGAAGACAAACAGAGAAATATTGAGTCTAACAGAGATCATGAACCAAATGGACCTAACAGATATCTACAGAACGTTTCACCCAAACACAAAGGAATACACCTTTTTCTCAGCACCCCACGGAACCTTCTCCAAAATCGACCACATAATTGGTCACAAAGATAGTCTCAGTAGATACAAGAAAATTGAAATAACACCTTGTATCTTATCAGACCACCACGGAATAAAGCTGGTCTTCAACAGTAAAAGAATCAACAGAAAGCCTACACACACATGGAAATTGAACAGCTCCTTACTGGATGACCACTGGGTCAGGGAAGAAATAAGGAAGGAAATCAAAGACTTCTTAAAATCCAACGACAATGAAGACACAACATACCCAAACCTATGGGATACATTGAAAGCTGTGCTACGAGGAAAGTTCATAGCACTAAGTGCTTTTAAAAAGAAAATTGTGACAGCTCATAATAATGAACTAACAGCTAAGCTGGGTGAATTGGAAAAAAAAGAAACAAACACTCCCAAGAAGAGCAGAAGGCAGGAAATCATCAAACTTAGGGCTGAAATCAACAACTTAGAATCAAAAAGAACTATACAAAGAATCAATGAAACCAAGAGTTGGTTCTTTGAGAAAATCAACAAAATAGACAGACCCCTAGCTAAAATTAACTAAAAGGCAAAGGGAAAGAACACAAATTAACAAAATCAGAAATGAAAAGGGAAAAATAACAACAGACATTGAGGAGATCCAGAAAATATTCGGGCATTACTTTAAAAATCTATATTCCACTAAATTTGAAAACCTAAGCAAAATGGACAATTTCCTCGATAAATTACATCTACCAAAACTAAATCAAAATCAGATTAACAGCTTAAACAGCCCAATAACACCCAAGGAAATAGAAACAGTCCTTAATAATCTCCCAACCAAAAAAAGCCCAGGGCCAGATGGCTTTAGCACGGAATTCTACCGGACCTTCAAAGAGGAACTAACACCATTAGTTTTCAAACTCTTCCACCACATAGAAACAGAAAGATCACTGCCAAACTCATTCTATGAGGCCACTGTCATTCTGATTCCTAAACCACACAAAGACCCAACAAAGAAAGAGAACTTCAGACCAATCTCCCTCATGAACATAGATGCAAAAATACTTAATAAAATTCTAGCAAACCGAATTCAAGAACACATCAAAAGTATCATACACCATGATCAAGTAGGCTTCATCCCTGGAATGCAGGGATGGTTCAATATACGAAAGTCTATCAATGTAATTCACCACATAAACAAGATGAAAGAAAAAAAACCACATGATAATCTCGCTAGATGCAGAAAAAGCATTTGACAAAATCCAACACACCTTCATGCTAAAAGTTCTGGAGAGAACGGGCATACAAGGACCATACCTAAAAATAATAAAGGCAATATACAGCAAGCCAGTAGCCAACATCAAATTAAATGGAGAGAAGCTTGAAGCATTTCCTCTAAACTCAGGGACAAGACAAGGATGTCCACTTTCACCATATCTCTTCAATATAGTACTTGAAGTCCTTACTAGAGCAATAAGACAACTAAAGGAGATCAAAGGGATAAAAATTGGAAATGAAGAAGTCAAATTATCCCTATTCGCAGATGATATGTTCGTATACATAAGCGACCCCAAAAACTCCACCAAAGAACTCTTACAGCTGATAAACAACTTCAGCAAGATGGCTGGATACAAATTTAACTCAAAAAAATCAGAAGCCCTTCTTTATACAACAAACAAATATACCGAGAAAGAAATAAGGGAAACAACCCCCTTCACAATAGCCACAAACAACATAAAATACCTGGGGGTAA
This sequence comes from Lophiomys imhausi, assembly GCA_907164525.1. NCBI lineage: Eukaryota > Metazoa > Chordata > Mammalia > Rodentia > Muridae > Lophiomys > Lophiomys imhausi. Next base: position 11,108,966 of record CAJQZJ010009141.1, read on the forward strand.
CTCTAACCAAGCATGTAAGGACCTATATAATAAGAACTTCAAGCCCCTGAAGAAAGAAATGGAAGAGGCCTTTAGAAGATGGAAAGATCTCCCATGCTCATGGATAGGTAAGATCAACATAATAAAAATGGCTATCCTACCAAAAGCAATATATAGATTTAATGCAATTCCTATCAAAATACCAACACAATTCTTTATAGACCTGGAAAAAGCTAGTCTCAACTTCATATGGAACAACAAAAAGCCCAGAATAGCTAAATCAATCCTGTACAATGAAAAAAATCTGGAGGTATCACCATCCCAGATTTCAAGCTGTACTACAGAGCAACAGTAATAAAAACAGCATGGTACTGGTATAGAAACAGACCAGTGGATCAATGGAATCGAATTGAAGACCCAAACATGGATCCACACACCTATGGCCAACCAATCTTTGACAAAGAAGCCAAAAACGCAAAATGGAAGAAGGACAGCATCTTCAACAAATGGTGCTGGTCCAACTGGATGTCCACTTGCAAAAGAATGAAATTAGACCCATACCTATCACCTTGTACAAAACTTAATTCCAAGTGGATCAAAGACCTTAACATAAGGCCAGCCACACTAAAGATACTAGAAGAAAAAGTAGGAGAAACCCTCGAACTCATTGGCACAGGTGACAACTTCCTGAACAGAACACCAACAGCTCAGGACCTGAGATCAACAATCAATAAATGGACCTCATGAAACTGAAAAGCTTCTGTAAGGCAAAGGACACTATCATTCGAACAAAACGGCAACCAACAGACTGGGAGAAAATCTTCACCAACCCCACATCTGATAGAGGGCTATTATCTAAAATCTACAAAGAACTGAAGAAACTAAATGCCAAGAAACCAAATAATCCAATCAAAAAATGGGAGATGGAGCTAAATAGAGAATTCACAAAGGAGGAATCCCTAAGGGCTGAGAGACACCTGAAGAAATGTTCAACATCCTTAATCATCAGAGAAATGCAACTCAAGACGACCCTGAGATTCCACCTAACACCTGTTAGAATGGCTAAGATAAAGAACTCAAATGATAGCGCATGCTGGCGAGGGTGTGGAGAAAGGGGAACCCTACTCCATTGCTGGTGGGAGTGCAGGCTTGTGCAACCACTATGGAGGTCTGTCTGGCGATATCTTAGAAATCTAGGAATAACCTTGCCTCAGGACCCAGCCATACCACTTCTGGGTATACACCCAAAGGACCTCTCACGGAGACATAGGGAAGTCTCCTCATCTATGTTCATAGCAGCCTTATTTGTAATAGCTAGAAATTGGAAACAACCCAGATGTCCCTCAACTGAAGAATGGATTAAAAAATTGTGGTACATCTATACAATGGAATATTACTCAGCTATAAGAAACAATGAAATCATGCAATTTGCAACCAAATGGATGGATCTAGAGGAGCTCATCCTGAGTGAGCTATCCCAGTCTCAGAAGGATGCACATGGCATCTATTCACTTACAGTAGGATTTTAACTATATCGTACAGGATATCTGTACTACAACCAACACACCAAAAGGAACATGGACATAATTTTTTTTTATCTTTTTCTTTTTCCTTCTTTTTTTCTTTTTTCAATTTCCTTTTCCCTTCTCTTTTTCCTCTCTTTTTTGTGGATATTCTTTGTTTTTGTGGGTTTGTGTGTTTGTTGGTCTTTTTTTTAGTATTCCCCCAGTAGCAAGGAGACACCTTTCACTGGCAGTACTGCCTCATAGGCCCCCGGTGAATGAAGAGGCTCTTGGTCCTCATATGACTCCTGATCTGTGGTGAGAGACTGTTAGGCAGGGACACTCCACCCCAGAGGAACAAGACGGAAGGGTCAGGGGGTAGAGCATGGGAGGGTGGGGCTGGGAAGTGGGAAAAGAGGACAATATGATAAGGATGTAACCTGAAGCAACAAACAAATAAACTTATTAACCAAAAAAAAAAGGCAGGGGCAGGGCTGAAACACTGTGAATGGAATAGAGGATACAGCCATTCGGCCTGGTTTTGCAGACCTCCAGGTGTAGAGAAGACATGGAGCTAAGGTAAAATACAAGAGAATTGTGGTATTGGCCCATGCCTTTGACTTCAGCGGAGACGGGGGAGGGGGGAGCACCATAGAGTTGGCGGTCTTATGTATTCTGGAGTCATACAGAGCGGGGTGGTGAGGGTGCATACTCTTGGTCTCACCATTCAAGAAGAGTACACCCTTGGTCCCAGCTCCCAGCACACTGGAGACAGAAACGGGCAGATCCCGGAGCTCAGGGTCAGCCTGATGCAGGGCAAACTCTAAATAGAGAAAGACTTTGATCCAGGAGTGGTGGAATACATCTTTGATCCCTTCAGATGGGAAACACAGGTCCCTGATCCCAATAATTAAAGTTCAGAGACACACACATGGGATTTGGAGGGACCTAGGTTTGGAGGCTACTTACAAAAGGCCTTCTCGATGCAGGCAGATTGTCCTTTGGGATCTCAAAATATATACACTAGAGCTGGTTTAGCTCCAAGGTGACAGAATGAATTCTTCTTTAACCCGGATTGAAAGATAACGCTTTGTATGTTGTCAGAAGGCCAAATTTGCTTCAGAAGTACAACCTAGCCCCCCCCCAACCCCCCCCCAAAAAAGAGGGCAATTGTCCTAGGGTTGGGATTGGGGCAGGGCTCTGTTCTTATCGTTCCAGGAGAATCGAAGCATCCATTAGGGGAGCCCGGGGACGGCTGGACAGCGGAAACCTCAGCAGAGAGCAGAATCAGGCACCAAGGAGGACCAGTGACCCAGTTGATTCTGCCTGGCAGACTTCCTCAATAGCTGTCTCCATAGGGGGCCTGCAACCACCATAGCAATCCAATGTCACTGGGACCATTCAGCTCTACACAATGCCCCGGCAGGAACCTCAGTGAAGCCTGCAAGATCAGCTTCTGCCTACAAACCCCTTAGGTCACCTAAACAGCTGAGAACAGAAGGACTGAACATAAAAGGAGTGTACTAACATTTTTAGCCATTTTTTCCATTTGGGTTCGGGCCCCAAACAGGTCTACTACGACCCAAATCAGCAGGAAGTCACTTTAAGAGAGCGACGTCCCATGCCCAGAGGGTGGGGAAGGTGTTTCTCCGCCCTTCTTTTTGGTTATTTGAAGGATAACTGAAAACTCTGATATTTAGGGGAAGAGACTACAAGCTGATAAATGGTCCTGTCTTAATGGGTTTTGGAGGTTAGCCCCAGGGACTTCCTACTTTTCCTTTTCTGTATCCTTCTTCCTCTCCTATGTAGGAGTGCATGGGCTTGAGAAAAATGAGATATAGACATAGCACAGGAAGGTCCAAGAAGAAGGGGCAGATTATTGAATATGCCCTTATACCTTTGTATATTGATACAAAATTAGTAGTTTATTTGGCTAAAATGGTATTGACCATTGTTTGTTGTGCAAAAATAAGATTGTATTGGATTACATCGGTATTGATCTTTGTATATTGATACAAAATTAAGATTATAGTTGGCCACAATGGTATTGACCCTTGCATATGGACGTAATATTAAGATTGTATTGGGCTACATAGGCATTGATCTTTGTATATTGATACATAATTAAGAGTATATTTAACCACAATTGAATAGATCTTTGTATATTGATACAAATTTAAAGGTAACGCTTCCTAATGGTATCATACCTAGAGATACTTAAAAATAAAATGTGAAGCTCTGACCTCTTGTTACCAACCGTCTAAAACAGTCTAGGATAGTTAAGTAAAACAAACTCCTAGTCATGCAAACATGTCACTTTGTTAGCTACTATGACAGTCTATCACAGATATTCTCTAAACTACCCAGTAATCAAGTTGCTAAGAGACAAGCAACATTTGCTTATCTAAATACAAGAGATGGATAGGGCATCTTCAAAAACCCCAAGAGATCTGCAGAATATGGCATTCAAAGATGTTATCTTAAATCAAGATTTTTTTTTATATCGAGACATATCAGCGCCTGACAGCACCCCCTATTCTACTCCCAGTAGAAGATAAGCATCGAAGAACCTCCACTGTAAGATGGTTGAATTAGTGGCAAGCCTACCTCTTGGCATGAAAAAACCCCTTGCACCAACTGCAGACAGACTGCTGTCCAAAAAGGACAAAACTTGGTAGCAGGGAAGTTGATAGCCTAACTCTGCCAAGACAGGGTAGGTAAGTCCTTCATAATCCCTGCTCTACAACAAATGTCTGTCAGAGAAACAGGACCCAAAGGCTGAAGACTTATGCAGGAATGTATGGAGAGAAAATGGGAACTGTCCAGGAAGTCATTGGTATGTCCTTTCTTAGTTTTGGATGCTGCAGGCCCTGCACTTCCTATATAAGCAAATATATTTATCCCTCGCAGGTCTCTGAGGTGGTTGAAGAATAGACAGCTAGAGTCTCATAGTTAAATTTTGAATTGTTTAGGAATCAAGAGGGTGTTATAGATCTAAGAAGATACTCTTAAAAGTGTGTTGCAAGTTAGTATGAATGTTGAGTCAGATATAGACCTTTAAACTCAAGGAGATGGTTAGATAGTAGAATGTTAAAGTCAGGGGCCAAATATGTATAAACTGAACATTGGGAAGGTATACTGGGCCATTTAACTCTCATAAATGTGGCATATTTATATCTGTTGTTTTGTATAATACTTACTGTTATAAGAGAAGGAACCATCTGTTGGACTGAAAGGGGAAACTTCTGGGGGGAAGAGGGTGGAAGGGCGGGATAGGAAGGGGGAATAGGGAGGGGTTTGTGACTGAGATGTAACTTGAAGAAAAAAAAATAAAGTATTAAAAAAAAACAAAGTTCGGTTACACTTCCCCAGAGAAAAACAAGGGAAATAGTCATACAAAAATATGCACAAATTGTGAAACATAAAAATAAGAAACATTTAAAAGCCAATTTTTCCTCAATCACCAAACCCAAAGATACTGAATCACTGAAATGCCAGAAAGAGAATTCAAATGTCTATTTGAAAAAAAGGTCAATAACTTCAAAGGTGAAAAAAATAAATATATAACATGAATAAATAAAATGTTTTCATTGGTAAACTTGTCTTGTTTTTATGCTAATACCATGCTTTTTTATCACTATGATTTTAAAATACAACTTGAAACCTGGGGTAGTGATCCCTCCAGAAGTTCTTTTATTATTCAGAATTGTTTTAGCTGTTCTGGTTTGTGTTTCCACATGAAGATTGCTTTTGCAATTTGTGTGAAGAATTGTGTTGGAATTTTGATGGAAATCATACCGAATCTATAGATTGATTTTAATAGGATGGCCATTTTCACAATATTAAACTACTGATCCATGAGCAAGAGATAACTTTCCATCTTCTGGTATCTTCAATTTCTTTCTTCACTGAATTAATTTTTTTATTTTTTAACTTCTCATTGATTCTTTATGAGTTTCATAACATGCACCCCAGTCCAACTCATCTCCCCATCTCCTTGTGTCTGCCTCCATCCTTTCAACCTCCTCCATAGAGAAAATAAAAAACACACAACAAAATATAAGTCTTACTTGCTTGATTAGAATTATCCTAAGATAATTGTGAGGCACTGTGAAAGATATTGTTTCCCTGATTTCATTCTGGGTATTTTTGTTCTTTATATATAGGCACGCTACTGACTTTTATGTCTTAATTGTGTATCCTGCTACTTTGCTGAAAATATTTATCAGCTGTGGAAGTTTTCTGGTGGAGATTTTAGGGTCTTTTTTGCATCATCTACCACTAAAGATAATTTGACTTCTTCCTTTTCTACTTGGATCCCTTGATCCCCTTCAGTTGTCTTGTTCCTGCACCTAAGACTTCTTATATAGTACCTAAGAGTACTATACAGAATAAGTATGGAGAGAGAGGACATCTTTGTTTTATTCCTAATTTTAGTGGAAATACTTTTGAGTTTCTCTCCACGTGGTCTGATGTTGGCTGTGGTCTTGCTGTAAACTGCCTTTATTATGTTGAGGTACTCCTTGTATCCCTAGTCTCTCTAGAATTTTTATCATGAAGAGATGTTAGATTCTGTTAAAGGTCTTTTGTTGTACCTGATGAGATGATCATATGGGTTTTGTCTCCCAATCTGTACAGTTTATTACATTTATTGATTTATGTGTGTTGAACCATCTTTGCATATCCAGGATGAGGCCAAATTGATTGTGCTGGATAATCTTTTGGATGTGTTCTTGAATTTAGTTTATAAATATTTTATTAGAATTTTTACATCTATGTACATAAGAGATGCTGCTCTGTAATTTTCTTTTTTGTTGTTGAGTCTGTGTAGTTTGAATATGAAAGTAATAGTAGCTTCATAAAAAATTAGGAAATGTTTCTTCAGTATCTGTTTTGAATAATAATCATAACAGTATTGCTGTGAACTCGTCTTTGAAATCTGGTAGAATTCTGTACTAAATCCATCTGGCCATGGGTACTTTGGGGTGGAAAACTTAATTACTGCCTCTATTTCACTAAGAGTATGTCTGTTTAAATTGCTCATTTCATATTATTTTAACTATGGTAGGTTGTATATATCAAGAAATTTACCCATCTCTTTTAGGTTTTCCAGTGTAATGGAATATAGATATTTTAAGTATATACTTATGATGCCCTGAATTCCTCAGTCTCTAATGTAATGTCTCCCATTTCATTTAATTTTATAAATTTGTATCTTCTTTCTACTTTTTTGATTAATTTGCTTGGGTTTATCAATTATAATAACCAGAAATTGGAAGCAGCCTACATAACCATCAAGTGATGACTGGATAATGAAAATATGGAATTTATACAATGGAATATTATTCATCTGTTAAAAATGAAGTTGTTAAATTCACAGATAAATACATGAAACTAGAAAAAATCATTCTGAGTTAGATAATCCAGACCCTCCAAAAATACTGTGTTTTATCATATATATATAGATATTAGCTTTTAAGCTTTCAAAATATGTGCTACAATTCAAATAACCAGAAAAGTTAGGTGCCTAGTATGGGACTTGGGAAGACCAAAGGATCTCCCAAGGAAGGAGAAATAGAACATAGTTATATATAGAGATGAATGGGGAAACTAGAATAGGAAGATTAATAGGAATAAAGATGGGAAAGAAGGATAAAGGTGGAAATATGGGGAAGGACAAGTAACATTAAGGCCATTTGGAAACTACATGGAACTCTACTACTGTAGAAGCTTCCACAAATATATACATATATGAAAAGACTCTTAAATGGAGTTACCAAATAACAGGGAAGACAGTGTCCCAACTAGACACGTGTGCCACTAGGTAAAACCTCCAGTGCCAGAAATGGGTTATATCTTGAGTCACTAGCCAAATGGGTCCCATGGAATCTTTAAACAGCACAGACTATTGTCAGGTAAGGGCCTGCGGCAGAAGACGATGCTCACTTGTGTCATCAAACACAGAGGTCAAGCTGCTGCCCAACTAGTAGCTTCACCCCTACTGACTAGTGTTCATGATATTGGAAGGCACTCTGCATGCTACCAGAGGAGAAAGTAATCATCAATAACAATCACCCAGATACAAACTCTGTGACTTACAACAGTGGCCTGTCTACTTACATCAGTGACCTGTCTACGAGATATACTGGTGCAATAGTGGTACAAACCTACAAGATATACTGGTGCAATAGTGTGGTACAAATATTACATGAGTAACTAACTACTATTGGATTTCAGGCCCACTCTAGGAGATGGAACCCATAACTGATACTGATAAAGTGTCCATAAAACTGAGACTAGATAGGTCAATGGCCTAGGGAAAGCCTACTATTATTCTGCTAAAAAGAACATAGCAATAAACAGACTCCTAATGACACAGTGCTACACCCATTGATCAGTGTCTCACTCCACCCACAGCAGAGAAGCTTCTTCTTGCAGTAAATGGGAATTAGCACAGAGACCACAACTGGACAATGTACAGAGAGTGAGAGACTTTAGAGCACTCAGTCCTCAATGGGATGTCTTCATCACCTCTCCCCTCAAGTCTCAGAGATCTATGCAGAAGACAGGATGGACAGATTATAAGAACCTGAAGTGGTGGATGACTCCTAGGAAACAGTGTCTTCCAGAACAGGGCTGATATACACATGGACTCACATAGACTGTAACAGCACACACAAGACCTGCACAGGTCAAGCCAGAAGGGGTCCCAGCACTGGGAGGGGAAAATAAACAAAAGGTCCATCCCCTAACAAAGAAGCTCTCTGCCATTAATACCCACTGGCAAAGGGAAAATCACTTTCCTCCACTGGAGTTTCACTGGGTATATCACTACACCCCAGGGCAGGAGCTTCACCATGCCCAGGAGTAGAAACTTCACAAAATGAACTCAATGGACTTTTTGTTTCATTTTATTTTGGCATGTTTTTGTGTTATGCTCTTCTGTTTTGATTTTTATGTTTTCTTTTAGGGGGTTGTTTTTTATTTTTGTTTTGAGAAACAGAGAAATAAAGAAAATAAAGTTGAGTAAGGGTGGAGGTTGGGATATCTGGAGAGGTTTGAGGGAAGGAAAAACATGATCAAAATATATTGTATGAAAACTGTACATAAAAAGGGTTTTTTAAAAATGATGAAATATATAAAGTAATAAAATCTGTGGCTAGATCTTTTTAAAAAGCATGGATGAGAAACTCAGCAACAAAGTTGATATTCTGCAAAACAAACAAAATGATAGAAACTTAAAATTCAACAAATTAAGGAAAAATAATAAAATTCAACAAATCAAAAATATCATAGTATAAAGCTCAGTAAATTACAGTATCACACAGGACACTAGGAGTGCCAGGATAACACAATAAAGCTGATGTATATATATATATATATATATATATACATACATCATATACATTCATATACATATAAATAAGGAAATAAAACTTGGCAAGCTTATCACAACTTTGAATAACTGCAAAATAATGAATCTAATTCAATCATGAGTTAGAAGGAGTTGTGGTAGAAACTAAAAGCTTATGTAACCTATTCAATAAAATTATAGTGGAAAAATGTCCCAAATCTTGGGAAATATGTGGATATCCAAACACAAAACGCATTCAGGATCCCAAATAACCACGACCAAGAAAGAATCTTTCCATAGCATGTTATAAAGTGGTAAGACAGCAGAACAAAGAAGCAGCAATAAAAGATGGAAAGGGGAACAAACTCTTATAACACAAACCTCTAGAAAGTAGCATTAAGCATTAGGATCTCAACAGAAATCCTAAAAACTAGAGAACCATGAACAATATATTTCAATCCCTAAAGTAGCTAACTGCCAACCAAGAGTATATACTAACTAAAGTTATTTTAATAGATAGAAAAAATACAGATATTTTAAGAAAAGCACAAACTAAAGTAATTCATGACCACAAAGCTATCACTGAAAAGAATATTCATGCAGAAGAGGGAAGAAAGTCTAAAACAAGAGTACTATAAAGGATAAATCTCATAATAAGAGGAATAAATGAACAAAGAAAAATTAGGAAACAAATGAGCATGTCATACAAAATCAGCACACCACTAATGAGACTGTGTGAGAAAAAAATATAACAATATTCAAAAAAGACCAACAAAATTACAAGAATCAGTAAACCACCCTCAATAATAACTCTAAATAGAAATAGTCTTAAAAATTCTATTAGAATATACAGACTCTGACTGGATTAAAAACCAAGCTGCAATTGCTTTTTGTCTACAAAAAATCATACCAAACTGAAAAAACACTGGGACTCTTATAAACTGCTAAGAGGAAAGCAAAATGATCCAAGGATCTTAGGAAAAGTAGCCATTTCTTACAGTTAACAGACTTATCAAAGAATTCAGGAGTTCTACCTGAAGTACTTACCCCAAACAAAAACCGTGAACATTCACAGTCATATTTTCATAACAGTCAAAACCTGGAAGGGACCCAAAATTCTACCAAACAGAATAGGTAAAATGTAGTATATACATTAAATGAAATAGTACTTAATAACACAAATGAACAAACTTGCAATAAATGCAACAATGCTGAGGAATTTCCAAAGGATTACAGTAAGAGAGGAGAAAGGCCAACTCTACTAGCAGATAATTGATTCGTATGTCTTAGAAGGAGTGAAGCAGAGTGTTGACTGTAGAGGGGAAAGAATAAACTTTTTCAAGAACAGAAAAAACTTCTTCATTATGTACCATTTTAGGAGTAGAAACCAATAATATTTGTCAAAACTCAACTAAGCATATGTTCAGTAATTGGTATGTATTACCTAAATAATGCTGCCAATAAAAGGAGGTGGAGAGAAAAAGCAGGAATCTTTATTCATTTGCATGGCTGTCACTTGTTCTCCCATACACAGTGGTAATTTCTCATCTTACTCTAATTAAGATATGTTTAAATACACTTGAAATGGAAAAAGAATAGTACAATGCATTGAAAAAGAATGTGGTTACTATCTGCTATTCATTTAAATTTAAAATTTTATACAAGATTAACAAAACCAATGCAATGAGAACATTTGAGAGTAGAAGTAGGGTGCAAATGGAGTTTGAATGTGGGTAAATCCAGAATAGAAAAGATCCTTTGGACAATTGAAACAATCTGTTTAAATATTTCTACAATATTCAAATGGAAATGTACTTTCAGAGATGAAAAGCTATCCTTGGTTAAAACTCCTACGTTCTTCATGGATCCATATGGACTAGCTTGCATGCTCATGACTTCATAGTTGTGAAGAGAAGTAGAAACTCTGCACTGTGCTCTCTGCTAGGGCCCTGCTTCCCCACATGACTTTTCTCGCCTTTTAACACAAGAGACATCTAATTAACTTTTCAGCCACACGCAGCTGGCACTAAAACAAACCAAGCTGTGAGGTGGCTGACCCAGAATTTCTGATGAATGTTCAAAGTAAACAGGCTTTCAGCCAATCTGGAATGGTATATTTCTAAGAGTACAGAGAACCCTTAAAGTTAATTAACTCATCGGGACAAAGTGTCCACTCAATGGAAGTTTTTCAGTAATGAATATCAGACCACAGATCTTTCTGCAGCTGGGCTTGTTCATCATTCAAGAAGGCTGCTTCTGCATGTCTTGTGGATACTTTCATGACTGTTTATTTTCGCTGGCTTCTGACTTCTTAAATTCATATAAATAGGCCAAGAAAGCAAACAGAAAGTTTAAACAGAAGATCCTGCATTTCCCCAAAAGACAGAAACACTTTTTTCCACATGTAGAATTTTGGAAGAGAGGAATGAGACCCATTAGAAAGCATGAATCTCTTTAACTGGTTTTGTTACTATGTGGAAATTTTAATAAAGTGTTCTCTACTAAAATTTTTGAAGATTACTATTGTGACCTATAAAAAGAAGAAGACGAGGAAGAGGAGGAGGAGATAGAAAGAAAGAAAGAAAGAAAGAAAGAAAGAAAGAAAGAAAGAAAGA
>CAJQZJ010009141.1:11122707-11154885 GCA_907164525.1 Lophiomys imhausi
ATAGATAGATAGATAGATAGATAGATAGATAGATAGATAGATAGATATAGATAGATATATATCCAGCATATGGGACTCATAGTGAAATCTTCTCAGTTCCGAGGAGCTTAAGTAACCCATTCATCTCTGCTGCCTGTAATGCAGTTACTTTATCATTTGGGCTGGCTCCAGTCCATATCTGCAGCTTTCTTCAGCAGATGTCCTATGGTTTTGGTGTCTTTGCATCCAGCATATCCCAGGATCATCTTCACAGCTTCATAAACTGGCTGTTCAGAGTCTCCTTGTCAGGACTTTGGCTTCAAATGCTCTCTGAAATCATGGGTAAAGACTCTGACCCCCACAACCTTACCTCCTTCACCTTGACAAAACCAATACCATAAGGATGGCACTACCATGTTCTGCTGCCACCTCAGGACACCCTTGGATCTCAGCTGCATCACATTTGTGTGATTATCCTGAAGAAACACATCCCTAGGAAGTAGTTTTCCAAAGCAGAAAACCTTTTCACTATTCTAAGCCTTGGTTCTCTCCTTTCAAATGAACTTTTCATTTTTAAAAGTTGTGTCCTATAATGGGTGAGGTCTTGCCCTTCAGATATCTTTCTTACTGTCCCACTATAGAGTGAGTTCTTAAATGGTTTTAGTTATTTAACAATTATAGATGCTTTGTAATCTATATTTTCCTTGTTCACAACTTTAAGCTTCCTCACACCTCTTTCCCTATCAAACTTTTTGATTTCTTTTTGTTCCAGTTGCTATTTTCTCTCATTGTAGGTCTCAATAAGAGGGTGTGGAGAAAGGGGAACCCTCCTCCATCGCTGGTGGGCGTGCAGGCTTGTGCAACCACTATGGAGGTCAGTCTGGCGATATCTTAGAAAACTTGGAATAGCTCTGCCTTGGGACCCAGACATACCACTTCTGGGTATACATCCAAATGACTCCTCAACGAATCACAAGGAAGTTGCCGCATCTATTTTCATTGCAGCCTTATTTGTAATAGCTAGAAACTGGAAACAATCCAGATGTCCCTCAACCGAAGAACAGATTAAAAAACTGTGGTACATCTACACAATGGAATACTACTCAGCCATCAGAAACAACGAAATTATGCAATTTGCAGCCAAATGGATGGAACTAGAGAAGCACATCCTGAGTGAGCTAACCCAGACTCAGAAGGATGCACATGGCATCTATTCACTTATAGTCGGATTTTAGCTATATAATACATGATATCTATACTACAACCACACACCAAAGGGAACATGGATATAGACTTTTTCTTTTTCTCCCTGTCAATGAGACACTTTTCCCTAGTGGTACTGCCTTGTAGGCCCCTAGTGTATGAGGAGGCTCTTGGCCCTCATATGACTGCTGAGCTGGGGTGGCAGACTGTTATGTAGGGACACTCCACTCCAGAGGAATGGGATGGAAGGGTTAGGGGGTAGAGGGTGGGAGGGCAGGACTGGGAGGGGTGAAAAGAGGACACTATGATGGAGACGTAACCTGAAGCAATAAATATATTGAAAAAGAAAAAAGAACAGTAAATAATACCCATGACACCATCTCAATGTTGTCCTACCTTGATTTTTCCTCTACCAAACAAATTGATGCCTTCCTTTTAAAGTCAGGTTCATTCAAGCTTTTAGGAAACAGGCAGAATGAAGCCAGATTCTTTAGCAGAGTACAACTGAGTGGCCCTCTACTTGGGTTCCCTAGAGAATCTTTATTTCCTCTGAAACCTCATGAGACAGACCTCCACATTCCACTTTTTTTTTTTTTTTTTTTGTCTTCTGGTCTTCCAAATTCCCATTAGGATGGCCCACTAAACTCTGCTAACAGCACTCAAGGGATTTTCTCACCTAAAGTTCGAAACTCTTCCATATTCCCCCATAAGCCAGTTCCATACACCAAATAACTTTATTGCCAAAATCGTTGGTGCCAAGTTTCTGCCTTACTTCCTCATTGCTGTGGAAGCAATTTAAGGGAGAAACATGACCTATTAACTACAATTAAGAATGTGTGATATGTGTTGAATATATATCAACTTCCTCATATATGGTTACATTGATAATCTGACCAGCTAATACCCGTAAAGAACACAGAACAGTACATAGCATACAAGATACTCAATGCATGTTAATTTTAGCATAATCGTACTACCATCATCATCAAATCATCTAACTTGTTTATTTTGAATTTTTCTAAACTTGTATTCCAAAAATGCTCTGTGATTTGTTTACCTTAATATAGTACAATCTATTCATATGTGTATATGATAATTAGCTCTAATTGTCAACTTGACACAACCCATAATCACCTGGGAAGAGTCTCAATTGGGTATGTTCTACATTGGGTTGGCATGTTGCCAGGTATATGGGGTAGTTGTCTTAGTTAAGTCAATTGATGTGAGATGTCTCAGTCCATTATGGGCAGCACAACTCCCTAGGCAGGGCTCCTGAACTGTGTAAAAGAAGAGAAATCAAACTGAGGACATGCAAGTCTGCATGTATACATAAATTCTCACTTTGCTCTAAACTGTGGATGTAATCTAATTAGCTGATCCAAGATCCTGTCACTGTGATTGTCCTGAAATGTTGGACTGTAATCTGAAATTGTAAAATGAATAATACACACACAAGCATACACAGACACAAACACACATGCACAGGCATACACACACACACACACACACACACACAGGCATACACAGAAACATACAAACATGAAGTTGTTTGATGTAGGGGCATTTCATCATTGCAACAGAAATAAAACTAAAACAGTATACAGCTTTTCCAAAAGTATCTGTTAAAGACATTATAGTTTCCTTTTTGTGGGCATTTCGCATCCTTGTCAAAGATTAGTTAACTATATACACATGAGATTGTTTATGGGCTTACAATTCTGTTTTGTTTTGTTTGTGGTTTTTTAGATTTATTTCTATTATTTTAATTATGTATATGAACATGAATGTAAGTACACACAGAAGTCCAAGGTGTCAGATCCCCCAGGATCTGGGGTTACAGGCAGTTGTAAGCCACCTGGTGCAGGTGCTGGGAATCAAACCTGGGTCCTCAGGAAGAGCAGTATGTGCTTATAACCATGGAGTTATCTGTCCTGCCTCTTTCAATTCTGTTTTATACCAACATGTCAGTACCATACTATTTTAATTACTATACTTTCTAACATATTTTGAGATGAGAACAGGTGATGTCTCTAGTTTTATGCTTTTCAATCAGACTGACTATGTGGGTCATTTGTGATTACAAGTGAAATAGTTTTGCTGTAAAAAATGAAAATAACAGTATTTTGAAAGGCATTGCACTGAATCTGTAGATGACTTTGGACACAATGGCATTTGTCAATATTGTTTACAACCTATGAACACAAAATCACTTTTAATATATCTGTGACTGGTTAGGTTTCTTTTATCAATGTTACATAGGTTTTAGTGCACAAGTACTTCGTTTCCTTAGTTAAGTTTCTTCTTCAGTTATTCTCTTTGGTGTTATTAAAAATGAGACTATTAATGCCTTCCTGATTGATCTGAATAACTTATATTGATCTGTACACTATTTTACTGTACAGAAATGCAGCTGATTTTATATGCTGATTTCGTATCCAAAAATTTTACTGAGTCAATTTATTAGTTCTAAAATGATAAATTTTATGGAACATATCACAACAATAAAACAAAACCAGGAGTCCTGCTGCAGAAGCCTCTCCCCCTACACTACCACCATTACCTGGAAACTCTGCTTCTTAATAAGGACCCTGTGTCCCTAGCCCTTTACTGCTGTCCCTCTCAGCTTTTCCTCTTAACTCATCTCCAGTCTTTATATTCCCCATTGACACACAGAAACGTTTTTAACTGGGTCCCATGGAATCTTTAAACAGCACAGACTATTGTCAGGTAAGGGCCTGCGGCAGAAGACGATGCTCACTTGTGTCATCAAACACAGAGGTCAAGCTCCTGCCCAACTAGTAGCTTCACCCCTACTGACTAGTGTTCATGATATTGGAAGGTACTCTGCATGCTACCAGAGGAGAAAGTAATCATCAATAACAATCACCCAGATACAAACTCTATGACTTACAACAGTGGCCTGTCTACTTACATCAGTGACCTGTCTACAAGATACACTGGTGCAATAGTGGTACAAACCTACAAGATATACTGGTGCAATAGTGTGGTACAAATATTACATGAGTAACTAACTACTATTGGATTTCAGGCCCACTCTAGGAGATGGAACCCATAACTGATACTGATAAAGTGTCCATAAAACTGAGACTAGATAGGTCAATGGCCTAGGGAAAGCCTACTATTATTCTGCTAAAAAGAACATAGCAATAAACAGACTCCTAATGACACAGTGCTACACCCATTGATCAGTGTCTCACTCCACCCACAGCAGAGAAGCTTCTTCTTGCAGTAAATGGGAATTAGCACAGAGACCACAACTGGACAATGTACAGAGAGTAAGAGACTTTAGAGCACTCAGTCCTCAATGGGATGTCTTCATCACCTCTCCCCTCAAGTCTCAGAGATCTATGCAGAAGACAGGATGGACGGATTATAAGAACCTGAAGTGGTGGATGACTCCTAGGAAACAGTGTCTTCCAGAACAGGGCTGATACACACATGGACTCACATAGACTGTAACAGCACACACAAGACCTGCACAGGTCAAGCCAGAAGGGGTCCCAGCACTGGGAGGGGAAAATAAACAAAAGGTCCATCCCCTAACAAAGAAGCTCTCTGCCATTAATACCCACTGGCAAAGGGAAAATCACTTTCCTCCACTGGAGTTTCACTGGGTATATCACTACACCCCAGGGCAGGAGCTTCACCATGCCCAGGAGTAGTTGGCTAACACAAACAAAGTCTATGATATTTTTTTAACCTTTTGTTTCATTTTGCTTCATTTGGCACTTTTTGTCTTATTGGTCTTCTGTTTGTTTTCATTTTCAGGGAGTTTGGGGGGTGGTGTTAGAGGAAGGTCTAATACATTGGTTTTCAGAGGCTTATTTCAGTGCTCAGAGATCTGGTTACCACCCTTTCTGAGGCACTTTCTGATTGGTTAATAAAAGTCACTGATGGCCAATTAGCTGGGCAGAAAGAGTATAGGAAGGTGGGACTTCCTGGGACAAAGAAAGGAACCCTGGGTTTTATACAGAGGAAGTTTCCTTTTCTGTCAGGAGACACAGAAGCAGACAGATGTGTCTGAGAGCTCTGGAAGGTACAGCAAGCCACATGGCTGGTTGGGATTAGGTGATCTGAGATTAATTTAGGTGAGCTAGTTGAGAGTCTGCCCAGCTAAGGGCTAAGCATTGAAACATTAAAAGGTTTTGGTGTATTTAATTATTGGGAAAAAGGCTGCCACGCTTTCAAGTTGCAAGCCTACAGGCCTCTAGCTATTGCAGGCCTACAGGCTTCTGAACATACCCTGGCAGGCTGCTACTGGCTGCTCCACTGGCCTAATATTACAGTTTATACTTATTAATAAATAGAATTGATAACTAAGTTCTAGGGTGGGGCTATATGCCTTCTTTTTTTGTTTCTTCTTTTACTTATTTTAAGTGAGAGATTAAAAGAACAAAAGTTTGTTGGTAGGGTTGTTCAGAAGATCTTGGAGCAATTGGGAGAGAAGTGAAATTATCAAAATATATGTATGAAAATTTTGATTTAAAAATTAATTCATTTAATATTAAATTTTAAAATAGGTCATTATAGTTAATCACTGACTTACTTAAATACATTGGTATGTGCTCAGGTGCTAGGCATGTGGAAACATGATATTAAATATTCTATAAATAATTCCTTGTCTATAAACCAGATTTCTCTTTAGGAGATACAATATTATGCTTTGGTTTGTAAGTCCTAAAACTTATACTATCTATACACCTGTACCTGTTTGTGATGCACTTGGAAGTATTTTACCAAATATGTTAGAACTTTGGGTTCAATGTTATGGGTTCCTGCCCTCACTCTACTACCAACTATCTATGTAGCCTTGAGTAAGATATTTAACATCTCTGAGCCCAAGCTTCTTCAGTTGTCCAATAATAAAAATGGCATCCACATCAGAAGATGGTTATACAATTTAAATAGTGGGTATAACATTAGCACAATATTTAGCTTATATCAAATGTTTAATACAACTCATTAATAATAAAAATAATCAAATAATAATGATGATGACAACTGACAGGGACATTCACTTACCTAGTCCCTATTTACAGGCAAGAATATACAATTGCAGGACAACCAGAATGGTTTATGTGCATAGTATTAGATACGAAAACTCTCTATATAACAAGATCTATGTGAACACATAAAACATAAGTATATCATATACGTCTGTATAGAGGGAGTGTCTGATACAAAACCAAACTCTATCCAAACACCAAAACTGGGAAAACGGGGTTTGTTTTGCTTTCACTAAAGACTCTTTAATTCAATTAATTTGGCACCTACTTACAATAATTTAATATATGTTGTTCATACATAAGATATATTTTCCCAAATGCAAAGGGTATTCTGAAGACCTGAGAATATTGTTCATACAACTGTCATACATCATGGCTTCCAGCATCTCTCTTGCAATCTAAGGAATGCTAAGGGGAAACATTTTTAACACAGTCTTCAGCTATCAAATGTTCTGATTCTGTGCTTTTGAGAAACGGTTCAGAAGAAAAGACGACAAAAAGAAAGAGGAGTCCCAGGCAAGGAAAATGAAAACAGGAAGAAGAGTAGGGGAGGATAAAATATTTGCAGGTAAGCCAAGGGAACTAAAACATTGTTATGTATTCGCTGAAGTTTTTACAAGTGATGTCTGACTCATGTCCATGTTATTCATCCCTCAGTTTATAAGCAGCTTGATCCAAATTTTTTTTTTCAAAAAGGAATAGACAAATGTTTCCCCTTTGTGTTCATTTCCAGTCTATTTTTCTTTGCAGCAAGTCCTCCACTATCCCCTTCTTCCGACCCGACTCACTAATGTAATCAATTCTATCTCACTCTTGAGTCCTGCCAAGAGCCTCTCTTTGACCTTCTGTAGTCTTTCTGCAGATGTTCTTCTGTCCATCCATATCACTGTTCTATTCTAGCCTATGAGTTGAGTTGCCATGACATAAAGCCTCCCAAATTATCAATATAATTTTCTTAATCATAATTGTTCCTTTACTATTTTATCTTTGCTTAAAGGATAAGATCCAAAATTCTTAATTCAATTCCCCAGTTAACTCTATCTTTTCCACTGTAATCCCAAACACTAGCTTCATTTCTTAAGAAATCCCTTTACAAGAATACATACCATCATTCCAGCAAAGCAGCAGCCTACAGGATGGGAGAAAATATTTACCAATTATACATCTGATAGAGGATTATTATTTGGAATATACATATATATTCATATGTATCTGAATATAAATATATATGCACATTAAGAAAGCAAATAATCTTTGGACTGCTCTAGTAACAAACAAGACCCACAGACTCGGACTAGGCCAGTGGTTCTCAATCTTCCTAATGATGTGACCTTTTAATACAGTTAGTTCCTCATGTTGTAGTGACCCCAGCCATAAAATTATTTTCATTGTTACTTCATAACTGTAATTTTATACTGTTATTAATTGTAATGTAAATATCTGATATGCAGGATAGCTGATACACAACCCCTGTGAAAGTGTCATTCAGCTAAAGCTGAGATTGTTGCTGGTTTCAGCAATCTCAAATTCCACACCACTCCTACCACAAGGCTAGACCTGTGCCCCAGCCAACCTGAATACACCTCAATCCCTGTGGTTCCAGGTTTCAGGCCCATTACAAGTTTCAGATAAGTCACAGCCAGGTCAGGAACACTGACCTCACTCATTGCCCTGCTTCCTATGTGTACTGGCTTCAGACCTATCCAGTACCAGGTTAAACCTTGAACCCTCACCTTCTAGGTTGACTCTTGTGGTCCTATATTCCATCCCAAATTCATAATAGTTTTCATAGAAACAAAAACAAAAACAGATCCTAAACTTCATATGGAACTAAGAAAGGACCTAAAACATCCAAAGAAATTCTGAAGGAAAAAAAGAATAAAACTTTAAGCATCACACAACCTAACTTGAACAAATTTATAGAAACCAAACAGAAAAATGTAGCCCTTCTGGCTACCATCAACATCAATGTTAGTACCCAATAGCCAAGCTTTGATGCTCCAAATGTGGTCTGCAAACTAGTAGCATAAACATCACATGAAAATGTGTCAGAAAATGGCAACTCACCTTTAACCAAATCCCAAATGATAAATATATATGCACATCATAAGTTCAGGCACTCTAAAGTATCTGGCTACACTAGGGCTCTAGATTTGCTACTCAGTATAGTTTAAGGTGTCTTAGACAAATCACTTCATCCAGAGATTCTTATGCAGGTGTACACTTAGACTCACAGAGGAAACAGTTTGGTTTTTTAGGTTGTAATGCTGGAACTCCTCTCCAGAGACTGACTTAATTTGCCTAGGGCCCAAAGTTTTTAAGTTTCCCTGGCTAATTCTAATGGGGAGTCGGACATGGGAAGCAGTGAATAACTTCTCTAATCTTAAATCCAAAGAGACAAATAGTAAGTAGCACTGCTCCACTGGGTACTGAGAACTAAAACTAATCACCTTTGAAGAGTTTGCAGTGCCCAGTAGCTGAGACATTTAAGTATTCAATAAATGAATTGAAATAAATAAATAAATTCAATAAATTCACCCTTGGAAACCAAGAAAAGAATACTTCTGCAGATGAGGTAACATGAGTAGACTGAGAAATATTAGTGTTGGTCCCATAATATAGGTAAGTACCTGCTCTAATACAAGAGTACATTATCCCCAGGGCAAAGTTTCTTCTTGCTGCAAAGTTGTTTGGAGCTTTAAGGAAACACACAGTGTCGAATAAGGAGCAAACTACCTCTCCAAGGTGTCAGAAAGGCCAATACCTTGCTTGCAATTTACTGATAGAAAGTGAGGGAAACTAGTTCAGCAATTTGTAACAAAGGAAATCCCCTTAGCATACCTTCCTGATTTACACTGGTTTTTTTTATATACACCACATGTGTCTTCAACTCTCTGTTCTACCCCCACTCCAAGTTTTCAATTGTTCAGCTCCACATTTAGGTGATGAAAACTTAAAACCTGTGGCTAGAACATCTATGAGAAAGTTCATTTTGAAAGCTTTCTAAAGTTCTACTTTATTGCCATGAGAAAAACAGAAGAAACAAAAGACCTCAGTCATCCACTAACACAAAAACCCTAGTGAAGACATTTAATAAGTGCAAGTTTTCTGCTGCAAGTTGTTGAAAATCCTGGCCTTCGGACTGGGGTGCCAGTCACTGTTCTTACAAATATTCTAGGAAACAATAGCATTTCTTTTTCCAATGGTTTTAAGTTACGCGTTCAGTTTCACCTACGGATTTTAACTTGGCTAAGTCTAGCCTGGAGTTCCTTTTGAATCTAAATCTCACCGGATTTGCTTAAAGTCTACTCTTCCAAGGGGGTTCCTAACAGCTGGACAAGTAAATCTACAATCTTGTTCTCGAATAATTATAAGAAAATAAACACCTAGTTGAGAATAGCATACCTACCTCAGACCTATGAGAGATATAAGAAGATTTATCTTAGTGGTGACTATGTATTTCTCAAGTATTCATGGTTTAGTGACTGTCACCAGAAAGCTCAAGTTCTAGTCTCAATTATGCTAACTTATTACAGGCCTCTACACAATAAATGAAACACTCACCTCTTCCCTTTTGTTAGGTGCATTGTAACAGGTAATTAATGTCTTCCTTTGAAAAACTTTTAATCTATTTGTTGGAAATCTTAGCAGTGATTTTGGCCTGTCACGGGGCACTCTCAAAATCTCCTCTATCCTCTGACTATTCTCTGGACTCCTACCCTCATCCCAGGCTCAGGTCCTAGTCTAAATGGTATCTGGGATTTGGCTCCTAAAGCTCTAAGGCCATTCTGCAACCTTTTTCTTTTTTCTTTTCTTTCTTTTTTTTTTGGGGGGGGGGGTCAATAAAGAATCATTCAAAACATGGAAGCTTCTAGGTCTAAACTGAACTCCAGCACACATACAGGCTGCCATGGCTCTCACAAATAGCACAGGGCCATTCTAGCCTCCCAACGATGTGATTTCAGGACACATCACTACGCTAGAAAGGAGTAGGGAAAAAATCACAACCTGAAGTGAGACAGTCCTGGAATCAACCACAATTCATCTGATTACTAGCTTGATTACTTAAACAGCCCTGAGACGATGCAGAAAATCTAATCTCTTGGTTCCTTCAGCTCTTAATCTCAGTTCAAAAGAAAAATAACAAAGGAAGGAAGGAAGACAAGGTTTTCTTGAAATATCACCTTTATCAGTTCCCTTTTCCCTACCCAAATTTCCACTATACCTATAACTTGAAGGAAAACTAAATCAAAATCTAAAAATATCCAACAATTTTTCAAATTTTCCAATAATTTTTCAAAAATTCTTATTACTTCTTTGCTATCATACCTCAGGAACACAGGTGGTCCATTTCTACCACTCCTCCAATACATGTGCTTCCATACATGTGCTTCCATGATAAGCTCATTACAATGGAAGCTGTAAGACTCATCCATAGGTACTTTTTCCTACTTTTTTCAGTGTTTCCTAAAAGATGGTAATCATCTCTTTCCATTATTCTTCTGTTCCCCTGTAATTATCTTTTCATTGTGTTATATAACAACTACCTTGTGACCTAACCCACAAGACCTTTGAATATGCATATGATACATAGTTCTTTTAATGTTCCACAAAATTTAATATATGGTTTTCAGAGTCCAGAGAAGTGAATGGATGAGCAAATTCAATAAATGAAAGACTAGATTCTTTTCTCTTATCTAAACAACATGTGGTGAGTAGAGGACTATATTCTAATCCTGGTTGTATTAACTATTCTATATCTGACTGAGGTTGTGCTGGCTTAGTTTTTGTCAACTTGACACAAACCTAGACATCCCTTGGAGGATAGAATCTAAATTGAGGAACTGCCTCCATCAGACTGCCCTGTGGGCATGTCTTTGGGGCATTTTCTTGACATGGCAGGTGTGGGAGGTCTCAGCCCACTGTGGGCTGTGTCACCCATGTCACCACCTGGTCCTCTGTTGTATAAGAAAGCAGACTGAGCAAATCATGGACATGGAGCCAGTAAACAGAGTTTTCTTCATGGTCTCTGCTTCAGTCCCTGCCTCCAGGTTTCTTCCTTGAATTCCAGTACTGACTTCCCAAGGTGGTCTACTGTGCTCCGGAGATGTAGGACAAATAAGCCCTTCCCTCTTCCAGTTGCTTTTAGTCATGTGTTTTATCACAGCAATAGAAAGCAAAGTGGGGCAGAGGTCAATAACTATTACCAGCATTATTATTCAATCTAAAGCCAGGCTAAAACCCCTTCTCCTAGGTTCCTCTTCTGATTAATTCGGCTCTCGATTAATTAATTGCCTTCTCTGAACTATAACAACCCTAAAAGCTTTTTCTATACCCTGTGACCTATGACTATCTCCTTTTTTGTTCTTATAAGTATTTTTTCTGGTGTGTCTTAAGAAATCTATATCACACAAAATATCAGAAACAGGCACTATACTACAGATTAACTGTCTTCATTTTAAGTTTAAGGAAGGTTTTAGAGAATTAACAACAATCACAATAGCATAGCATGCAATTTTTATAAGAACTAAGACTAGTAATGAAATCTCTGTAAATCTCACAAAAAAAATGGTAGAGTTTCAGCCTGCAAGTTTAACAGCTGACATCATTCAGCCCGTTCTACATCTCATTGGATCTCTTTGGATGGTTACCTGCTCTGCCACAATTTCTCCTTCTGTAAAATCAGATAAACAAGACTTTCTTCAGAGTGTTGATGATAGGATAACGTGAAATGCATGTAAACTGTTTGCATAGTATCATGCACATAATAAACATATAACAATATTAATACAATTATTATTGTGATGCAGAGAAACAGTCATTCTTCAAGAAATCTAAAAATTATACAGATCTGGATAATTTACCTTTTCCTGGCCTTACAATCTCACTTTTCTTCAGTACAATTTATCTTGCCAGAACAAATTAAAAGAATTGGGTTTAAAATCTAATTTCTTCAACAAAAACACATACATATATGTAATGGGAATTAGATTTATTTAGTGAATATGTGGGGGCTTCTTAAGGACAGTCTCTTAAAAGCAGGTATATTATTTGTGGGAAACACCTGGCAGAGTGCACATGATCCTGGGCAACCAATGAGAAGACACTCTGTAAAGCCCAGAGAAACTGGAAAGGGGTTTTAGCTTGGCATTGCTTCTCAATGAAGCCACACTTCAAAAGATGCTAGAAAGGTTGTGATCTAAGTGGGCAGAGCCCAGATTGGACTGAGACAAGGTGAAGCCATGGCTCTGGGAGAGGAGAACAGCACCCTCAGAGGGGTGTGGCCAGAGACCTCGAGAGCTGCAAAAAAAGGAGAGAAACCATGAGACCTGCCAGGGATCAAGAGAGCAGTGCTTTATTTAAGGGTGTCGGTGGCTTGGCAGAGCCTGGAGAAAAAGTGCTTGCTCGAGAGACAGAGGTGCAAAGCTGCTGACAAAAAAGGAGGGACTTAAGCAGAGATGCACTAACCAGCCCTGAGGTGGTAATAATCAGGCATTCAGAAGCCTTGGCACATAAACTGAGGCCAGCTGAGGAGACAGGAGGTGGAGTCCGAGAAAGGCCCAGGAAAGGGACTCCTGCCACCAGTCAGCCCAAGAAGGCCAAAGCTTCTTGGACACTGAGGAGAGCCGTTGCCTACTGGTGCCACAAGCAGAGCGGCCTGAGGCCTACGTCCCCCCCATAGGCCTGCAGTCAACCAGTGAGTGAGCAAGAAGTGAGGCACTAGTGCTTTGCTGCCTTAAATGGACTGTGAGGAGAAGGAGATCATAGAGACAGAGGCTGAGACTTCAACAGACCGCAGAGACAGAGTGCTGCCGAGGGGCATGGCTGAGTAAGCCAGGGACCCACCAGAGACCTAAGTGCCAGTCAGGTGTGTGCCAATTGCTAGCAACAGCAAAGACTAGGCTACATGGCACAGCATCTGCACCGTGTAAGTTTGACAGTCTCAGCTGACTGAGGAAGCCAACCTCAAGCTCAGCAGCTAAGGCAGACAGTGCTGGCAGTAGGCCCTGAGCCTGAGGATGCTGAGGAGACCTCGAAGGCAGGCAGGAGTGCAGTCCCTTTCCCAGGAGGAGCCCCCACCAAAGCTGCAATGCCAAGGCTGACTGAGGAGGTCTCAAGCCCAAGCTTAAGTGAGGAGGTGCCCGGTGCAATAGCCAAGTGAGCACCGAACGACTGCTATTGTGGTATTCCTACAGACAGACTACAAACCAAGTTGCCCTCAATGGACCTGAGCTTGAGGCTAGGTATCCTTTCAGAAGTTCTTAGGGTTGGTAGAGTGGTAGATATTAATAGAATTATTAATAAATATAGTCAATAATTTACATTTACTCATACATGCATACATACATACAAACATTCCCACTGTCTGCAGGGAATATACATTTTAATCGTTCAGTGGATATCTGAATCTGTGGGGAGTAATGAATTTTATGTATATAAATAAATATATGTATACATAGACTATTGCTTTCCTACATATACATACTTTTGATTAAGCACAGTATAATAATAATTAATATTAAAACAGAGCAATTCGGGGTTGGAAAGATGTCTCAGTGGTTAACAGCACTTGTTGCTTTTATAGAAAACCCCAGTTCTATTCTCAGCATCCGAGGTCACAATCATCCATAATTGAAGTTCCAGGGGATCCCATGCCTCCATTAAAATTCAGAGGGTAGTAGGCATGCACATGATGCATATACATATATGGAGGCAAAATATTCATACACATAAAATAAATCCAAAAGATTAAAAACAGAGCAATTGTAACAATAACACACATGCACTTCATTTT
Source organism: Lophiomys imhausi (assembly GCA_907164525.1). NCBI lineage: Eukaryota > Metazoa > Chordata > Mammalia > Rodentia > Muridae > Lophiomys > Lophiomys imhausi. Next base: position 11,136,712 of record CAJQZJ010009141.1, read on the forward strand.
TATAAATATGAAGCTTTTATCTTTCATTCTTAATTATTTGCCACACAAGAAACCAAAATACATACATTTAACTCAGTATATAGCAAAACCACTTTTATCCCATGCAGTATGATGATGATTATGTCTATTTGAATGTCTTTGTGTTTATCAAGGCCAATATATTCTTAGGATAATTTGATATAGATAAAAAATTATCTGCTTAAGTTAATCAAATATAAATTGGAGGCACCTGCACTAAATTAGATTGCATATGCAGAAAATTTAGAAAAATTAAGAGATATTAGTGCACACTACGCTAAGACTAATGAAAGAGTGGGCTTAGACAAGTGAAATTTTTAATCTTAAAGGTAAGATGGGGGTCCAAGGTGGCAAGTATACCGTCTACTATGTACATAGGTAGAAGACCTAAGCAAATATTAGCCTGAATAAAGTCAAAAGATGATGTTGGAGATCACTGTAAAATTATAATGGCTATGTAAGACCGCAGCACTAGATCTTGGGAAGGTCAACAGGGTTGGGCATGGGTAGGAAGAAGAGTGGGAGATAGAAAGGGAAGGTGGGGAAGAAAGATGTCCTTTCTGTCTCAGAAAAAAAAACAAAAACAAAAAAAAAACAGTTTTTGCTTTCCTTATAGAGCCAATTCTACTGTACTATGTCTAAGATTCATGATTCTCAACTTTTGATCTAGATTTAATCAAACAAACTTTCACACACACACACACTCTCTCTCTTCCCTTTCTTTTTAAATTACATATTTCATGTCTCCCAAAAAATGCATTTGAGCATCATAAAAGGCAACTTAGATAAAATTTCTAGCAACATGGATTTATTTGGAGTCATTTCTCACATGTTCTTCCTTAATTACAAATTTTCCATAACTAACACAAATGTAGAAATGTGTTTCTATAGGAAAGAATCTGACATAGATCCAGTATATGAAGTAAGGTGATTTCTAATGTACCTCTCCATGCAGCCAGCATGTCTCCTTACTGTCCAGCCATGCCTTAATACCATACCCCATGCTGTCCCAAGTTAAACACCTTCTCTCCTGGTCTTTACATCTCCAAAATCTACCTTTATTCACAGACTCAATCTGACTTGCACCTAAGTCTGAACACCTAAATCTTGCTATACTTGGGCAAACTAACTTACTTTCCTTAGATTCTAATTCCTTGTTGCCTTGGTGTTGCTCTTCATACAGGAAGAGAGTCCTTGAGCACATACTGAAACCAGCATTATCATCTGTTAATAAATATTACAATGCAGTGTAGATAACCTGGTCTTGCTTTAAGTTTTGCTTCTTTATTTCACTGAGTTATAGAATCTCCCCGAAGCAATTAACACTAATGTTAAGTGGTGATTTAGAACACTATATTTTATTTATATTATATTCTGTTTTTCATTGTTTAGCATAAGACTAAATCCAAAGTAGGAAATTAATATTTGGGTTTTATTAACTGCGTTTCAAGAAACATTATGCAAAATAAAATGAGATAATGAGCACTGTATAAGTTCAAGGCAATATATGTATTTTTGACAGCTGTGATGTTTCTATGTTGTATGTCTCTAGGATGAAATCGGTACAGAAAGAAGAGAAATTAACTAATTGATCTTCATGAAAACTGGAAAAACTTCCTTGAGAAAACAGAACAATAATATTTTTACCATGCCTTAGAGTTTAACAAAGTATACTCAAATTCGCTGTTAGAATAGCAGATGCTCTCTGAAAAGTCTCCAAGAAAAGAAAATTAAAAGTATATGAAATTTTGAAAAGCACTGTTATATCAGGAACTGGAAAATCAAACACAGGAACTACAGAAAGCAAACAAGAAAAAGCAAAAATCAAGACAAAAAGAATCATTACAGGAACTGCTGCCCGATACAAAGTTTTAATTTTAATGGCAAAGTTGGCTTTAATGTGTAACCTGGAAGGAAGCAAGACAGCTTTGGTGAACAAAGATAAAAAGTATCTATATGTAGTTAAAATAATGAAAAGTGTTATTTAAATAGCACTAAGAATGAACTTTATGGGAGCATGAAATGGAGGCAAAAGAATAAAGAATCTTTACATATGCCTTGACCCATTATTAATTGGTCACTTTTATCTTCTTTACAGATTTTCACAGTACTTTTGAACTACTGGGAATATTTGCTAAATAATAAACTACCTGGAAATATCTACTGAAGATCTATCATGTGTCAATTACATGATATTTAGCTGCAATATACTTAGCATTTTAATTGAAAAGATAAATCAAACATATACATGGGAAGGTACATGTCACTATAAGGTAGAAATACCCAAAAGAGCATAAAGAATAAAAATATTCCTTTTATAATAAGAAAAGATCACTTGAAATTTCCTGTTCAAAAGAGATTGTACAAATAAAAACTATTGCAATCCCTTTAAGATTTAGGTGTAGTGAGGTGAGATTTAACAGAGCAAAGAGAAAGACATTCAAGCAGAAATATACTAGCTTTAAAAAAAAAAGACATGGTATAGGATAAGAGGGTCCTTTGGAGAGATGTGAATAATCAAGGAAGGCCATATTAAAAGGTACACAGAAATATAGAGTAGGAAAAGCTGAGACTGAATGCGAAAGACTTTAAACACCATATAGAAGAGTTTGAAAAGCTTATATAAGCAATCCACAAATAAAGCTTTTTTAGCAAAAAAAAAGAGGTAACATGATAAACATAAAATTTTAGGCACATAGCTTTTAATATCCACAATAAATGGTGTACATCTTCATTACAGATATAGTTATAGCCATACAGAGAAAGTCATACAAATAAAGAACACTGAAGACACAATGAAGAGGGGTAGACTACAACAAAACAGACCTAAGAAGAAAATAGTCACCCAAGATTATGTTGTGGTGAACAAGTAAAACACATCACCCAGAACAGAGAGAGTTAGGCAAAAGTGAGATTCACAGGGTTTTTTTAAATTACTGTTTTACTCCCTCCATCATTACCATGCTTATCTGAAATTCAACTTGCCGCAGCAGAGTAAAATAAGTAATTGCACTAAATTGATATATAAACAATGGCTTCACCAAGTTCAAAAAGTAATTGTTCTACTGTGCTCCAAAAGTATTTGAAAAATAGAAGCCACATGATTTATTGTGTTATTAGTTCAAGAAAAAAATTTCACAACAGAGTAGCAATATGAGTGAATTAACTAGAAAAGTATGGGTTTTTCCTAAACTGAGGCTACAGTTCATTTTACTGTTAGTAAATCATAAAACTAAAGGTTAATCTCCTCTCTAATCACACACACACACACACACACACACACACACACAAGAAAAGCTTCTTTAGCATCTCACTTCCCTATCTTAAAATGTCACTATTTTCTCTTGATCCTCCCAAATGACTCCTTACATCAAACTCTTTCTTTTCACACTGAATTATATCTTTCTTAATCTTAATCACTACTTCTAACACTTTAGAGCACTAAATATAAATGTAAGAGTCTTTAGCCTTCTTAGAGTGCTTTGCCATCAATAAAATATTTACAAATTACTTTTTATAATCCTCACAGAAAAAAAATGCACAGCAGGTATCATCATCACCCACGTTACTGAGAAGCAGTAAGCCCAGGGCCACACATTCATAAGTGTTAGATTCAGGCCTACACTGAGCTTTGTAAGCCCAAGTTGCATATTTTCTTCACTATAACATTGGGTTTCATACTGTATTTGTGAGCATTATTATTCAATATCATGATTAACTGAATACATTTTAATAAGGTGCCTTGATGGTCGAATACGTAATGCAGAGCATTTACTGAAAGAGTCTAATTACTGTGTGATGTCTATGATGATCACAATTATTACTGGATGAAAAGTGACAAGGAAATAGAATATTAGTAAACCTGTTATCATACCAAAACATTTTTGTCTTAAATTCTGCAATGTAACATTTAACAACAAAGACTATATGGATGATTTAAGGGTATGTGATCCTCAAAGGGCAAGAATAGGGCCTTCCTACTCTCTTTAACTCTGGTAAGGCCTCAACTGATGATATAGTTCAGAGCATCCTATTACCAGGGAGACATAAATCAGAAGGAGTTCAGCTAGGAGCAATAAAACAGATTAGTGACTAAAAGGGCTGACTTTAAAGAAAGTTTTAAAATAATTAAATCCAGGTAGTCTATGGGGCTGGTGCCCATACCAAATACAAGTTATTTTGAAGGTATGTGTCTTTAAAAATATACAAATATCACTGTAAATATCTGAAGAATATTTAGAAAAGAGAGCTCAGGAAAAATTTGCAGACAAAAAGGAAAAACTAAAGATGGAGAACTCACTCCTTCAGGCATGGTAAAAACTACACTCCTATAGGTGTTTAATGCCAGGTTGTGGAGGAGAGAAGTTCATCTCAGATGGCCCTGTGTTGACCCTGAAGTAGTGGAAGGACTGAAAGCGAACAGACTTTTCTATTCTTGTAGTTTGAGGGTTGTTTTTGGTTTTGTTTTTAATTCTGTGAAGTTTTACAGACACAGCCATCTGCCAACTCCTTTTCTCCTCATGATGCCCACTTTCTCCTTTTATAAAGGTAAATAAACTGTATTCTCACCTCAAGCAGAATTCACTGTGTTCAATGAAGGGTTGGTAGAATTTTAAATGAAAGGTTTAAAGAAAAGAGCTGATTTCTAACATATATTGTTCTCTCTCTCTCTCCCTCTCCCTCCCTCCCTCCCTCCCACTCAGCAATTTCTGGAGCTCTTACAAGTTTTTTCCACAGACTAAAGAGGAAATAGTTTTAATGAACTTGAACAAAAACTATCTTATCAGGAATTAATATACCCATTCTCCTGTCTGATGCCAGAGCTGACAGTGACCCTGAGAGCTGAGATCCTAGGTCATGGCACCACCAGAGCTGCTGTTCAGACTCCTTCACCTCTCAGGGTCTCTTGCTAACTGACAGCAGAATCTACATGCAGTTCACATTTTATAGCAATGACTTTCACCTTTGGATTGGATTCTCAAACACCTTCACTCTTGGGCAAACTGAGTAAGTTTTAGTAATGCTTCAAACTCAACAAGCTGTAAATCTTGCCTTTTGTCTACTCTGGCACCAAAAAAAAAAAAAAAAAAAAAAAATCCTCAGTCAGTGGAGTCCCAAAATGGCAGATAGCTCCTAGTCAGGTGATTTATAAGAACAAGTTGTAACAAATCCAAAGACTCTGAAAAACCTGTGCCCAGTTCTTTAAAATAACACTAACTCTGTGGGAAGGAACAGCAGGAGAGCTTGAGCCCACAAAGAAGAAAGGCTAATGTACTAATGGCTCTTTTACCAACTTTAACAGCAGGGTGGTTAAAGATGCTACAATTTCCACCTGTCTCTGAAAGGACCTGTATCTCTCTGGTCACGCTGAAATTTTCATAGATATTAACAGCAAACCTTTTATAGCAAGGTTTTTTATATCATTTTCACTTATTTCTAATAAAAATAAATTATTCAAATTTAAAATGATTAGCGTCTCACACAGGAATAGAATTTGGAGCTTTCAAAGCCTTTGCAAGATCTAACTCATCTGATTCTGGGTGTGAAAGCTGACATCTGCAATGCCACTATTTTTTTTTTTTTTGAGACAGGGTTTCTCTGTGTAGCCCTGGCTGTCCTGGACTCACTTTGTAGACCAGGCTGGCCTCGAACTCGCAAAGATCCGCCTGCCTCTGCCTCCCAAGTGCTGGGATTAAAGGCGTGCGCCACCACTGCCCGGCTTGCAATGCCACTATTAAACTTGAGGACAAATGTATGACTGGAGGTTAGGCAGTCCAAAGAAGGGAGAAAACACTACAAAGATTTCCAAACCTCCCTCAACAGTAGAACAATCTACAGGGTTCACAGGGTTCACAAAAGGTTAAAACTCTGTCTCCCATTCCAGGAAAACAAGAAATAAGACAAACAAAAAACAAAAAGTGCAGGTCCATGTGCCTAGAATTTTAGGAATGAGGTGTGCCTGGCTCTTTAATAATGTGTGAACCTGTCTGAATTTTTCCAAAATTAAAAAAATAAAATAAAGCTCTCAAACTAGCCCCCAGAAATGTGGCCTATTGGTTCCAGAATTGTGGAGACTCTACGGCCCATCACAAAAGCCTAGGTATGGACAACCTGGGGAGCGCCTTTTGCACAGTATCCTCAGGAGTTCACACTCGCAGTGAACCCTAGCCCACTGCTTCTAGTTTTTCAGGAGAACTTCAAACAGAGTCTGCTCCAAGTCTACCCCCTACACACACACACACACACACACACACACACACACACACACAGCTTGATCCCACCCCTAAGATCCTCCAAAATCGGGACCAAATTTCTCACCATCCTCATAGTTTTTGAGATAGTAATCCGGGCCCGGGCCCCCGCGGCTTTTCGCCGGATTTCTCAGGTTCTGGAACTGCAGGAAATCCGTCCTTTTGCCCCCGAAGCGCAGAAAGGCGGGCGAAAGTCCCCGGGCCAGGGTCACCAGACGCTTGGAGCTGCAGGGGTAGAGAAAGAGAGAGGAAAGGATCCCGGGAGAAGGCTAGAGCGCACTGGTCACTCACGGAGCAAGGCCCCTTCTCACTCCCTGCAGGAGACCTGGCGGGAGATTTATTATCTAAGCCCACTCCGGCTTGCAGACCGAGCCGGCAGTGGGCTGCACTGCGGTGTCTCCCTTGTACCGGCTCCGCTGCCCGCTTTACCCTCAGCCTCTGGATTTCCTGGGGCTGTTCTTCCTGACCCGGGTTGGCCGCAGCTGCGCCCTCCCACCGACACCTGGATGCCCTAAGAACCGATTTCTAAAGGGTTGGAGATAAGTTTGTTCCGTGTGCTGGGGTAAGGGGACTTGTGCGGCGACCTTGGGGCCAAGGCGCAACTGGCTGGCTTCTTCTGCCCCTACCAGGAAAGCGCTTCTGGCACAGACGCCCTAGGAGAGGACCGCCAGCCTCAAACTGTTGCCAAACTTCCAAGCTGAAGTCCGCCTTGCCTCCCTGGCCCCAGGGGATATAGTGACTGCCAAAATGGTGAAACTTGGCCTACTTTGCCTAAACCCAGGCACAGCGCCTCAGGTCAAGAGGATTTTTTTAATGCCAAAACTGATTTTCCGTTTCTATTACACTGTAACTGAGTAGCTTCCTAAATCTTCAGGCAGAGAGGTTCCCAGGATAAATACTTGTCTTTCAGAGAACCACCACCAATCCCGGGGGGGGGGGGGAGCAAAACCTGTGTCTTTTTGGCACTTGAAATAATAATTCAGTCTGATCTCGAGAGCATTTTCTCATCACACACATGCACACACGCACATGCACATACACACGTGCATGCACGCACGCGCGCACACACACGCGTGCGCGCGCGCGAACACACACACACACACACACACACACACACACACACACACACGCACACGCCCCACTCTTGGCCCCAACTGGCCTTTATCTTTCTTTTTCCTTGCGGTTTGGTAGCGCTGGGTTTAAAAAAAAAAAAAAAAGTCTGGGGAATTCTGGAACTTATGCATCCGGAAATTTTTGAGTACCAGAACAAAAGCATTTGGATCTATTCAATTTCAGCGTTTCCATCAATAGGTTTTAAAAAGCAAGTACTGTTACTCTGGGAAATAATTGGGAACCAGCCCTGCAGATGATGTTAATGCTGAGGAAATCAGCTGTTGCGTTCCCGGTCTACGCAGTGTTTTTAACGCTTTGCTAGTTCAGATTGTGAGAATCCAAATCAAAATGGAGACGTTAAAGACTATCAGAAAGGAGGTGAATTCAAAGGTCGCAGAAATAAACGGAAACTCCACTTTCAGATAGTTTTGGGGAAGATAGATGTCTACCCTGAGAGCTCCGATGGCCAGGTTTGGCTGAGCTCTCCAGGACCGAGTTGAGTTACCGGGCGGGCGCAGTTTAGGCGTCGCGTGGGCCGGCTGAGCGCCGTAGGGACGTCCGCGCGAGTCCGGCCCCAGGGAAACGCGGCATTTCCAATCTTCCGGATAAAGCCCGCACAGCCAATGCAAATGCGCCCCGCCACGGCTTCTTCCCCGAAAAGCTGCCTTCCGGGATTTTTCTGCAGCAGGCAAATATTTAGCGCGAACAGGCTGAAATTTTTTACGGAGATGGAGGAAGAAGAAACTCGGAGGAGTCCGCGCAGCTGGATCAGTGCATTGCAAGTGGGGCGTGCATTTAGGAAACCCCTGCTGCACCCCACATTTGGGTGAATTCAGGGAAACGCTCTGCTGCCCAGAAAAGCTTTCAGGGATGAAGCCCGCTAGTGCAGCGCTGTTCCCGCCCTCCCAACAACCGAACCCTCTGGAACCCCAAAACGGCCTCCGCAGTGGTGGCGACGACCTCCGAGTCTTTGGGCTGCGCTGCCCCGACCAGGAAGGAGCGCTGGGCGCCGCGCCTACAGCTACCTGCTGCGTCTGCAGACTTCAGGCTGAGCGCTAAGGGGCGGGTACACCCGGAAAAGCAAAACTCGAATTTCTCTGAGTGAAAAATGCTCACTGAAGACGTGTGTCGGACTCGGACGCAACCTCGAATCTGTAATGGGATGAAGAGCACTCTAGGCTCTTTTGGAAGAGTCCGAACTGAGGGTCTAACTTGGAGGGAATCTCAAAAGCTTAGCACTTGAAGGTTCGATACTGCAGAGGTTTTTTTTTTTCCTCTCCCTTTTTTTCTTTTGAGGTTTTTTTTTCTTTTTATCTCCAACATCCCCCCCCCCTTCCCTGCAACTTTCTCTGACGGGAAGGGATCGAAGTTGTTCAACTGCCATAATAGTAACAACCGGGAAGAGTGTAAACCCAACTAGATTGCCAGGGAGTCTCAGCCTCTCCGAGAGTTTGCTGATCCACCACTGCCGGGTTCGGGTTCAAAGCCCCCAATGCTCCCCCCCTGAGAATTTCCAGGACCTTTATGGACCGCGTATGATATACACTACGACCTGAGCAACGGTATTTTTTCTACACTGTAAAGAAAAACTAAACTATGCAGTTACCAAGGAAAACTCAAAGAGGAGGGCGGAGGGGGAAGGGCTCCATCTATAAAAAGTGTCTTACAAAGTCAAGTCTGGTAATGACAGCGGAGGATACAAAATAAAAAATTTAACTCCAATCCAACTTGCTCACCGCTCAGGGTTCCCCTTAAATTCGTTTTCTGTCTGGAGTGAGAACTGATGAAATTCCATCTGCCCTTTTCCGTGGCAAATCCCACTTTCGTGCAATCTCCCAACTACACACTCAGACACACGCACACTGCTTTCTCTCTCACACACAACCACTACTCTGGAGTCTTTGTTGTTCCAGATCTTCCCTTTTGTAACTTCCCTGAACCTCTTGTTTCTTTTTCAGAAGGGAGACTAATTGTGGATATATGTAAGCACAACATTTTTTCAGTCATAACTGATAAGTTTCTGAAATGCCTTCTGCATTGCAAACATGTGCATCTTAATAGAAAACACTGCTTTTCTCAATCACTAGTTACAGCCTCACAGCAAATATTCCAGGAGGGGGGAAACCCTCCTTTTTTCTCTTTGAAAGACAGATCAGTTTGCTGCTGTTGCTGCTGCTGCTGTACCTCCTCCTCTTCTCCTCCTTCTTCTTCCTCTTCCTCTTTTTCTTCCCCCTTTGGAGCAGGGGATAGGAAAAGAATGGGGGTGGGGGTTCTTAAATTTTTAAATGATCCATCGAAGCCCCTGCCTTACCTTAAGAAATCGAGCCAGCCATCATGAATGATGGAGGGATCCAGCTGCAGAGAGAGGAAGTTCTCACTGACTGTCCTGACTGGGTTCTTGGTGCTCACATCAAGTAGAATCAGGGTCTTTTCCTTCAAACCTGTAGCTCTGTCTACAGGCAAGGGTCTCCTGTCTCCAGCGTGGTAGGAGAGGGAGAGATGGAGCAACAGAGCCAAGAAGAGAGCCACCAGGGCTAGGCACGGTGGGGGGCGGGAGCTGCTGGAGGACATGGCTTCAGGGAAAGCACAGAGCACCCTCATTAAATCCCTCTGATTTAAACTTTTCTCCCTACTGGGTCTCGATGGTGACTAATTGCCCTTATCTAAAGTGTGTGTCTATCTGCCCCCCTCCCCTTCCACCCCTTATTCTCTCTCGCCCTCGCTTGCTCGCTCTTGCTCACTCGCTCGCATTTTTTTTTTTTTTCAGTGTTTTGGTGCTGGTGGAGCGAACTCACGCCCCTAGCCAGCCTTCTCAGCAACTCGTGCCAAGAGTACTATTCACCAGCACCGCCCCTTTAAGAGATTTGACTGCAGACATTTTTTTAACTTTTTAAAGGTAAGGGGTGGGGGAGGGGAGATGAGGGGGAGGGGTGGATATTGTGCCCTACTGATTTAACCCTCTAGGGTAAGGAAGCGGCCAGTGGGATTCAAACTGTACTGTGTGGTACCATCTTGGGTTAGAGCTCGGTTTTTCACTTCCCCTCTCCAGGAAGCTCTGGGGAAGGCTCTTCACCGTCTGAGGGGCAATCTGTCCTGATTACTTCTTGCTTACCATCCACTCTGTGCCTTCCTTTTTGGGTTGAAGCAGTAAATGTTAAGGGTTGTTAAGTTGTAAAGGGTCTTGTGATGGCAACTATAATTTTTGCCAAGCCACAGAAAGCAAAGAGATCCGTGCCTAGGTGTGCAGACCTCTGAGCCCCACAAGACAGCCACACAGAAGCAATATTTCTCCTGAAAAGAATGGGAAACCAGACCGAGATGGGGGAGAGGGGACAAAATGCCCAGGTCAAAAAGCTTCCTAATCAGGAGAATCAAAAAGAATCAGAGTGCTCCATGGCCCTGTTGCTTATGTATGAGGAAGGATCTTGGGCTTCCCATATATGTTGTGGGCTTTGCCAACCCACTGGACTGCACATGGATGGTCAAGGCACTCCGTGTACATTTGAGCCACTCCTTGGCCAATGTATCCTACTGCAAAAGTAAAGATGCCCCTTCAATGTCTCCTTGCCAACAGCCCCCAGACTTAACCCTCCTGCAGGGGAGTGTCTTTCTGGTGCAGAAAGGGGTTATAGGGATTTCAAATCCAGTTGCTTGTCAAAATTAGAGTGTACCTGCTCATAATTCCTGGATACAGATCAGCCTGGGCTTGTATTCCCATCCTCAGTAGTTTGCAGATTATTCTGACTCCCTTCCCAGCACTAGGGGGGGAAAAGGTCCAGACACAATTAGAAGCAGTCTTACCTGGGTCCCTCACTTTTAGATTCTTTCTGGGATATAACAAGCCCTCCACTTTGGCAGATGAAGAGAGCTACTTCTGAGAAGTGGGTACATGAGAGCACCCAAGGCATTCTTTAATAAAAACAGACCAGATGACAACAGCAGGCAGAGCACAGACCCTCCCTCCCCAGAGTAAAGCAGAGGGCAGTGTCAGAGCTCAGCAAACACTGTAAGAGCAACCTGCTTCCCTTCCATCAGCCAAAAAGGATTAACAAACCTAGATAGGACTGGTCTAGATCACTTTCAGCTAATACTCCCTGAGGATTCTCTGCCAATCTAAGCAGCCAGAAAATGCAGGGGTTATGCTGCATTGAACTGGGAAGTACTGTGAGAACCTTCTAAAAGTATCACTACATATGAAGCTAGCAGAGAAACCCCAAATTAGATCACTTAGAGATTGTTTCTAAAACTAAGTTATAATTAAACATTGACTCTAGCCTTAAAACCTGCTTCCTCCACTTTGCCCTAGTGGTGCTGCCATGTAGGCCCCCAGTACATGAAGAAGCTCTTAGCCCTCTTATGACTGCTGAACTGGGGGGAGGGGAACAGGTAGGGAACACGCTACTCTGGAGGAGTAGGATAGGAGGGAAAGGGGGGAGAGAGTGGGAGAGTGGGACTGGGAGGGGAAGAAAGAAGACACTGTGATGGAGATGTAACTTGAAGTAATAAACATTTTTAAAAATAGCAAAAAAAAAAACCTGCTTCCTTTAGTTCCTTAAAGATATGTTTATGCTCTTGGGGTTAGGATAAGACAGGTATAAGTTCCAATACAAACCACTGCAATTTTTAAAAGAATACTGACACCTCCTAGAAATGGTGACAGAGTGATCACAGACTTCTCTGTATCCCAGACTCACATACTTAGTGAGCACTCAAGAAATATCTAGAGCATAAAGTAATACTAAACTGAATATATAGAAAGAAATACTAAATCCTGCTCAATACACTGAGATCATATACTGCTCTCAAGAATTTTGTCACAGTAAATTGTATTTTGGGTATCTGTTCACTGATTTGCTCTCCTAGTTATTAACAGCTTTCTGGTCATCTCCTTCAGGAAGTACTTATTTTGAAAAGCTATTAGTTCATAGCTTTATATATATTCAGAATTAAAATAAACTATATCTTCTAACAGAAAGCTAAATTCTCTGAAGACCAAAACATCCTTTGGCTTATAAGTAAATGAATTTATATAATGTGAAGCCATATAAAACCATTGGAAATTGTTTCAAAGAAATAAAATATAACCAATAAATATAATTAACACATCTTTCAAGAATATTCATTCAACTAAGGTATACTGAATATATTGAGAATTTTCTAAATTGTGAGTTTTTGCAATTTTGCTGATGACTGTTCTGTAATGCTTTGGTGGCCTGGTTACTTCAATTAGTATTTAATGTTAAATGTTTACATAAAACCTGTATGCAATAGTAAAACCAGAACCAACAAAACAAACTTACTTAGTTGCTGATGCACACCATCACTAGCCTACCCACTGAAATTCAATAGTTGTATCCAGCCTCAGGACACTGGGACAAAGCTATCACTTGGGTAACATTTTAGAGTCCCAGATAGCCTTGATTGACTCCAAGATGATCTGATTTGGGGGCCTCTGATCTATCGTGGTACAAACTTCCAAAGTAACTCTTCGTATATAAGCTTTCTTGCTATCATAGCTTTTGTCTTGCTTGTCAATTATCATTAAACAATATGCTGTATCTACTGTATAAAGATAGTTCTTTACTAATCTATATATTATGCTGATGCTTCTATCATATTTTCTCCATGCTAGGTGACAACAATCTCCATGTCATTTCTATCTTAGATTACAATTCTCTATAGACTAATAACTGAACCTGTCACAAACTATTAAATATCAGAATCTAGTGCACTCATTTCCATGTCCTACTTTCATTTCTGTTGTGTGACAAAACACCTAGACAAAAGTCGCCTAAGGATATAAAGGGTTATTTTCAAGAGTTTAGTTCATAACTCCACCTTACAGTTCATCACTACAGAGAAATTAAGGCAATGGGAACTGAAAACTTCTCTTCCTATCATATCCACAGTCAGGGGCAGAGAGAGAAGGAATAAATGCGAGCTTACTGCTCAGCTTGTTTTCTCTCCAGGACCCAAACCCAGGCACAGCACTGTCCACTTTTAGGCTAGGTGTTATGACATCAATTCTATGTCAAGACAACCTCCTCAGACAAACCCAGAGGATGAGCCGTTCTAGAAACCCTCTTTGAGGCACTTGTCCCTGTTGATCCTTGATTTCAAGTTGACAACTAAAACTAAACATCACAATGTCTACTTCAGAACACTGTTTGATTCTCTACTGAATAGTCTGTATGGCTTTCTTTTACTATCTAGAAAATTAAGTTCCCAAAACTATAAGAGAATTTGAAGATTAGCCGTTTCATAATTTCTAGGCTTTAGGATTTTGAAACAAGGATTAGTCAATGAAGAGAACAGACATATATCCGCCATTCTATTTTTACAAGAAAGGCCTTTCTTAAAAAAAAATCTACCGGGCGGTGGTGGCGCACGCCTTTAATCCCAGAACTTGGGAGGCAGAGGCAGGCGGATCTTTGTGAGTTCGAGGCCAGCCTGGTCTACAAAGTGAGTCCAGGACAGCCAAGGATACACAGAGAAACCTTGTCTTGAAAAACCAAAAAAAAAAAAAATCTAACAACTGCTTACTAACATTACATTCCAAAAGAAAAGAATACCTTATCTACAGAAAAATTGAAACATGTCAAAAAGCAGGTATTTGAACTGAAAAAATTAAGCTTTGTTAAAATCACTGTACTTTCACTCTTACCATCTTGTCTCAGAGAAATAAAAATATGCCAGGGAGTAACATGGTACTAGGACTTGGGACTGAAACATAATATTTCCTGTTTATGGTCAATTCTGTTTTTTTTCATAGATATTACTGCAAGATTTATATGACTTTAATGATTGGCACCTTGACTACATGATTCTTCCCTCACTTTTCCTGTGCTTTTTTCCCTCAATTTCAGCCTCTCACAAATTCATTAGCTCATGTACACTACCTCCTTTCCTTGTACTAAATAAAGATTAGTTATCTATATACCTATTCCCTTTTTATGTTCTGCCCAGCCTGTCTAATGCCAAGGGAAAAAATCCTTTCTATCACAAGCAGGAAGTTTTCATAAGGGTACAGCAGTCTACTCATTACTGTAGTGTCACTGCCTGTGTACCTGTGGACAGTAATGATTGTTTGTTGACACTGTGGGGACCATGCACAGTGCTCATGGCAGTACACACACTATCTTGTTAACCCTGCATAGCTCTGAAATGTAGAATAATTCCTTACTAGAGTGTGAGTGTGTGTGTGTGTGTGTGTGTGTGTGTGTGTGTGTGTGTGTAAACAAAGGCTCAAATGATAAAGCAATTTCCACTGCACATAACTAATAAACAGCAACAAATCCAGGGACATTTCTCCTTAAACCCTATATTTTTCATTCTTTATCACCACATTTTACTTACTAGTGTATACTGGGATATGGGACCCCTTGAACAAGGAATTGCAAGACCTACATCTAAACTCCTAAATTTGCTGGACATGGCTTTGTGATACTGAGCAATTTTTTAACTATTTTAACCCTCAAACATCTAGAATGTAAAATTAACACAATATCGATGAATGCAGCAGTAATTGAATACACTTATATATGAGGAAAATGCTTTGCATCCAATATGTAATTGTACTACTAGTTTCAGTTTTTATTCCCTGTCTTCCACACTTCTCATATATATAACTGATGGCAAGGGTAAGAATAGTATATATAAATATAAACATAGATTTATATAATACATATAAATTTCTTAGTAACAACCTTGAAATAAAAGACCAACTCTAATTTGATGTCAATAAATGAAGCAAGAAAGTGCATACTACATAGTATTGGCTCTTATAACAGCTTGTATTTAAGAAAGAAAAGCAACATTAAGTGAGTTTAATGTATCTTTTTTAGTTTTCCACTGGAAGAGGAAAAGATCCAGGTAAAGATGCTAGTTAGAAATGTATGTTATTTCATCCTCGAAGACTGCCTATCCTTCTAGACAACTGGAAATATACCAGCTACCAAAAGGGGCACTGGGACTAATGATATACCCCATGTTTATGACCAAATTCCACTTATCACATCCGGTATTGCTGAAGAGGAAAGCATCTGTGAGAGTGGTCATTCTATGTCCTGATATATGCCTGGATGGTATTTAACCCCATTACTGCCATCAAGCAGCAAACTTGTACAGGGAAGAACATATCCACTAAATATAGTTTAACAAATTCTGTCTATGAGCCCTTGGAATGTTGGGTGAGGATGACAGTTATTTGAAGGACTTTATATGTGGAAAACAAAATAACAGGAAGACTAACACACAGCTTAGTCATAACCAGTAAGAAGTCTATATTTTACATTGTGATCCTTTCAGTTCAAATGTATCATATACAGGAAAAAGCATGGATTTTGGAGTCTTTGATTAAAGTAGAGATCACATTTACTATCTCTAGCATGGCCCTTGTTGGACAAGTCGTTCATTCTTACTAAGCACCAATTTACCCACCTGAGCAAAGCACATAAGTATATCTGTTCCACATGTGTTGTAAATATTATACAAAGTAATATCTTTAGTACTTATAATTTTTCTTCTCCTGGTTGGGTTTCATTGTGGAAATAAGTATAATTTGCATGGACATGACAGAAGGAAACTATACACTTGACCCCTAAGGTTTTGAAATATTACAGTAATAAATAAAAGTATTGTATTTCATTTTATGCTTAGATGACAGGATTTAGTCTCATAATTCAGGTAAGAAAACAGGGAGTCAAAAGGTCAAGCTGTTTCTTGATGAAACAGAAACTCAAGTCTGCTCTTCTGACTGATAATTATAATTTTGGCATGTTTGTTATTAAAAATACCTGAGGGCTTTAATATTTGGTGTCCCAGAGAAACAAATTTAGATTGCCTTTCAAGTGTTCTATAGTTTCATTAACTATACAAGTAGATATAAGATAAGTTATACATATTACTTTCCTAGTCTGACAATTCTTAAGTATTAATGCTAAAGACAATTTCTAAGAAAGTGAAATAAACAAACCGTATTTGCCTCAATATATTTCATATATTAATCCTGACATTGAGGAATTAGAACTAAAATAAAACATTTATCTAGAACAGGCTGTTGTTTGTTGACCCTCAAAATGACTATCTATAATTGTATTTGCTTTGGTTCTCACAGTTAATAACATTTAGTCCTTTCAAAATACTATAATGTGTTTAATTTTAATGAGAAGTAAACAAATGTTGGCTCAGTACTTACTTGGTTCATTCTATGCTTCAATAGCCAAAAGTGGATGATAAGACTGTACTTGTACATAAATACCTACTTGAGTATTTTATCTCTGCCTGAAGTAGAGTCTACTCCTAATTCTTTGGAGTAGTTGTGTCCCCAGATAAGCAAATCCAAGTCCTTCCTTAGTCCCCTGCAAGTTAAAGTCAGCCTTATCAGACTTAAATGTCACCAAAATTGTCCACTTCTCATCCTTTTGATCACCTAGAAATACTTGGTGCTGATGACTCTTAGTGTGTTTAATTTCCACAGATATTTGAATTTTAAATTCCTCTTTGACTTAATTAAACCTAGCTAATGTAACAAAGTGGGTTTTTTAATATATTTTATTTAAAATAATATTTTCCATCTCAGGCAAAAATGATAATAAATAAATAAATAAATAGATAGATAAATAAATAAATAAACCCCTAAGATTCTAAGGCAGAGATTATCAGCCCTGGCTGTGTCTGAGGAGGTTTCAAATCACTGATGTGGAGTAGAGCTTGAACATAACATCAATCTCTCATTCTACAATCCTATTTTTTCTAGTTCCAGACAGAAAAATTTAGATGACAAAGAATGCCACACAATTTGAACCTACTTGATTCAGTTTTCACATAATTATATTCCAGATTCTATGAAACATCTGACAATACATACTGGAACTCACTTTAATAGTAAGCACAAACAATGAAAGTTCAGACAGTGAAGAAGCATTATCAAATGGGGAAAACTATACAACTTTGTTTTTCTCTGTGTGTGTGTGTATGTGTGTGTTTCATTTTGAGATGGGATATTTATCTTTAGCACAGAATGACCTTGAACACACTATATAGACCAGGCTGGCCTTGAACTTGTAGAAAGCCTCCTCCCTCAGCCTTCCAAGTGCTAGGGTTATAGCTATGACCCTCCACACCTGACTTCCATTAACTTTAACAGACTTTCAACTGATCAGGTTTTTTTTTTTTTTCACTTGAGAAACCTAGCAAAACTGGAAGTACTTCCCAACTCTAATTGTTTCAGAGGGAGACAGGAAACTTCTTGCAGGTTACTAGGAATATAAACTGACTGAGCCATTCTAGAGAGTTATCTGTCAATATTTTGTAAAAAAAAAAAAAAAATTAAGTGTATATATTTCCCAACATTCAGCAATACCATACTGGGTATAAACTTTCAGGCAACTCAAAGAAGATTTATAAAGTAATTTGAATGATGGTAGTTCAGTATTGAGGATTTGAAAGTACTTAGATACTTATCATCAGAAGGGACATGGGTAGGTAAAATGAGGACAGCTTTTAGAAACTTGTGTACATACAACAACATAAAACTTGAATGATGTGATATGTGAGAAATACATACAAGAACATATCATTAAATGTGAGTGAAAATTAAGCACACATGTGAAAAAAAACAGATTTCAAAAGTTGATTGAAAAAAATAGATCATGGAACATACATCAACACATTAGAATTGGGCTTGAAATGTAACTGCTAACAGGAAAACTAAAAAACTTTGGGTTGACAATGCTACATACATCAACACATTAGAATTGGGCTTGAAATGTAACTGCTAACAGGAAAACTA
>CAJQZJ010009141.1:11154895-11216230 GCA_907164525.1 Lophiomys imhausi
AACACATTAGAATTGGGCTTGAAATGTAACTGCTAACAGGAAAACTAAAACACTTTGGGTTGACAATGCTACATACATCAACACATTAGAACTGGGCTTGAAATGTAACTGCTAACAGGAAAACTAAAAAACTTTGGGTTGACAATGCTCAGAAGTTCTCATATGCCTCCAAACAATACTTAACAAATTTTCTGGAACATGAGTAAAAGAAAGAGATATTTGTTGAGTGACAACTATGGGCTAGGCACTTTGTTCTCGTCCCCTGCAAAGATTAAGTATGAACATTCTTTTCCGTACCCTCATTATCTGACTAGGAAGACAAATGCATATCCACTTGTTAGGCACAATGACAAAGTTTAGTAAGAGGTACTGTGGAATACTTAAAAGATTGCTAATTATTATTTATTTTATATCTGAGGTCCATTACTTGATACATATGTAATTTCACATCACAATAATGACTGAAATATTTCATTCTTTTTCTGCATTCAGCTTAAACTAAGGTGGGTAGATTTGTTTGACACAAAGCCATGCTATATAGTCTAGGCTGACCTCAAACTCAAAACCCCCATCTCAGCCTCTCAAGTGCTGAGATTATAGAAGTACACTACCACCCTTGGTCTATGTCCGATTTAGCCTACTTTCGGATTGGGAGTAGCTAAGGGTTGCAGGCTAAGAAATGTTAGGGTGCCATCTCCTGGTGGATATGTTTCAAATCCTCCATTTACCACTTCACTCCCTGCTCCCCACACTACTTCACAATTTGTTTTCAAAAATATAAACAAAACCATAATATCTAGACATAATTATTAAAGTATGGTAATCAGGCTTAAAGTTATCTCCAAAATCATCTATTTCAGGTGTCTGGTTTTATAAAGAAGGAATTACAAGAGTTTGTATTTTAGTATGGGTCTGGGGATTGAACACTGGGCCTTGGGCATGCAAAACAAACATTTTACCACTGAGTCATACCCCTAGTTTTCTTTTTTTTTTTTACATTTTATTTTGATACAGAGTCTCACTAAGTTGACAAGTTGTCTTTGAACTCACTTTCACTAGCTCTGGCTTGAACTTGTGATCCTCCTCCCTAGCCTCCAGAGTAGCTGGGGTTACAATCCTAAACCATCAGTTCTGGTTTAACATGTCATCTTCTTAAAGTAGAGGACCATGGCTATACATGTGAATGTGCAGACAGACAGACAGACAGACAAATGCATGCATGCTCATACTCTTCCAAGCTCATTTTCCCAGATAAACATAAACTCCTTTAAATGATTCTGAAAGAAATTTATTTTAAAACTTTTATATAGAGCTTGTTTCCAAGTAGACTTAGAAGACAGTTTACTCCAGTATAGAGAAGCTTCGAGATTAGACCTAAGTTCACTTCAGCTTATCATGTATTACAAAGCTTTAAGGAAGATGTTTATTAGAACAGAGTTCTTAAAATAATTTGGGGGAGTGTATGACAATAAACTACACAGCAATGTCAGAAAAGTTCAGTGACTAAACTATCCCCTGATACTAATGTGCTTTCTAATGGATTCTCAATGAAGCTAAAAACTAAATCCTGTATCTTTTTTTATATTTACATTTATAACATAAATACTTGAAAAATCTAAGACACTCCATAACACGTATTCCATTAAAGTACAGGTAGGATGTAAAATGTGTTATAATAGTATACTGAATATCTGAACAGGTCCAAAGACTCAACAGCATCAGCATCACCTAGGTGCTACATAAAACCTAGCTCCATTATTTCAGAAGGCCTTCTAGAACTACTACTATTCTATTCCTTTTGGTTAAATTTATCTAAATTTTAGCCTATAAATACATACTATTCAGTTCTTTAAAAATCGCAGTAAAACTCACTTTTGTATTCCATATAATACATAACACACAGTCCAGGAGAATAAGGATGAAAGGTATAATCAATACTAATATGTCATTAGTAGACTAATATTCCAAAGCTCAAACATAAGTTGACTTGGCAAATACTACAAAGAATATGAAAGTATAGTACTGAGATCAATAAGCCATTGCAAAATGTAGAATAAATTACTCATAAAATGAAAATTGGTGCCTACAGATCTATCTGTACATGTTTGATAAAATGCTGAGCCATGGAGCAGCAATCTCAAACCTAGTACCAGCACCTCTGAGATACACAGAGTCTAAAGCCCAAGTAATGGACGAAGGTAAGCTAGATGTAAACAAAGCTGGACATGATCCATGAGAACCTTGATCAAACTGTCTAAACACACACAATGTGCTGTTTATGTTAGTGAAGAAAAACTGTTATCAAACTTATTTAGTGTCTACTATATAAAAGGCATGATAAAATAAAAACAAGTCATGTCATTAGAGAGAAAGGACACACATGAAAGACTGCAAGCAAACAAAAAATACTTTTGCCAAAGAAAAGTTTCAAATTTCAATCTGAAATCAACCTTTTTATATACGCTGTTCTTTCATCACCTCAGGTGAGAGACCTCAGGCGTACAAACCAAAAATAATGCTTAAACTAACCAATTTTCTTGAACATATATTAAAACTACAGAAAGTGTTTTAATTACTTCATTTCATCTTTACAATAATTCTAAAAGATGAGTTCTAAATGAAGGGAGGGGAAACACTAAGCATTGGAGCCACAATATAAATCACCATGGCAAATCACTGACAAATAAGCAATAGCTTAGGGATTCGAAACCAGATCTGTCATTGCAAAGGATAAGTTCTTAGTCACTGGCATATTCTAAAATGACCCATGCATGTAACATGTAAGTGGGCCCATATACTTAGAGTTAATGAACATCTAAATGAATGCTCACGTCTTTCAACATTTTTATTAGCTTTTGTTACTTAATCTGATACTTGTTTCTATGTAATAGTTTTTTGTGGGTTTTTTTTTTTTTAGGGTTTTTGTTTGTTTTGATTTTCAAGACAGGGTTTCTCTGTGTAGCCTTAGCTGCCCTAGAACTCACTCTGTAGACCAGGCTGGCCTCAAACTCACAGAGATCCATCTGCCTCTGCCTCCTTGGGTGCTGGGATTAAAGGTGTTCGCCACTACTGCCAGGCAACAGTTTTATTTTTCACAAAACAAATTTTAAGTCCTTTCAAAAAATATTGTATTTTAATTTTATTTACAACTCTTAATTTTTTTTAGATTTGGTTATTTCATGTGTTTGAGTGTCTTGCCAGCATGGATGCCTCTGGACCACACATGTCCCTGGTAACTACAGAGGTCAGAAGAGAGCACTGGATACCCTAGGACTGGAGTCACAGAGGGTTGCAAGCTGCCATATGGATCCGGGGAATAGAAGCCTGGTACTCTGCAAGAACAAGTGCTCTTAATCGCTAAGCCATCATCTGACCAGAGCTGGATTTTCTTTATAGACTTTTAATTAATAAATAAATCTATACCAATGATTATGTTCACTTTCATCAAGCACACTATCATTAGAAAATAATGCATATCGAATCTGACTCCAAAAAATCCCCAGAAGTCTCCTAATTCGATTCTTGTTCATGTACATGTTCTTTCAGGTTCATTCTGAACCAACTGCTCTCATGCATGTGTGCATACACTGGCCAGAACAGCAGGCATTTTGGAAAAACATAAACAAGTTTTATTTATTTTTTAATTATGTTTATTACTTCAAGTTACATCTCCTTTACAGCCTTCTCCCTCCATCCTTCTCAGTCCTACCCCCCCACCCTCTACCCCTTCTCTCACCTATTCTACTGCTCCAGGGTGGGGTGCCCCCACATCTCAATCCTCCTCAGTTCATCAGTGATATGAGGACTAAGAGTTTCCTCTTACACTGGGGCCTACATGGTAGCAACACTAGGGCAAAGTGTCCCACTAACAGGTAACAAAGTCCATGTTCCTGATCGTTTCAGTCTGTTGGTTGTAGGGTAGTTATCCTGTACTATATGGCTAATATCCAGTTATAAGTGAATAGATGTCATGTGCATCATTCTGGGTCTAGGTTAGCTTGCTCAGGATGAGCTTTTCTAGTTCTATCCATTTGGGTAAAAATTGCATGATTTCCTTGTTACTGATAGCTGAGTAATATTCCATTGTACAAATGTACCACAGTTCTTTTTTTTTTTTTTAATCTATTCTTCTGTTGAGGGACATCTGGATTGTTTCCAGTTTCTAGCTATTACAAATAAGGCTGCTATGAACAGATTGGAGAAGATGTCCTTGTGATTCGGTGAGGAATCTTCTGGATGTATACACAGGAGTGGTATGGCTGGGTCTTGAGGTAGAGCTGTTCCAAATTTTCTAAGGTATTGCCAGACTGATTTCCATAGTAGTTGTACAAGTTTGAACTCCCACCAGCCATGGAGGAGTGTTCCCCTTTCTCAACAACCTTCCCAGCATGTGCTGTCTTTTGAGTTTTTGATCTTAGTCATTCTGACAGGTGTGAGATATAATCTCAGAGTCGTCTTGAGTTGCATTTCTCTGATGATTAAGGATGTTGAGCATTTCTTCAAGTATAGCTACAGAATAGCTAAATCAATCAGAAAAAAAAAAAAAAACAACAACAACAACCCTCAATGCTTCAAAGGGAATTGTAGTCAGCCCTGAGATTATATATATACAGGTAATGTTAGACAGGCTGCACAGGTTGAATTTATGTATTTGGGAATATATAGTGTGTGTATAAAAAAATTAAGTAAAATGAGGCCATGACTATGAGAGAAAACAAGCAGGGTGCATGGGAGGAGTTGGAACAGAAAAGGGAAGAGGAAAAATGATATAACTATAATTTCAAAAATAACAAACTTATGAAAAACTTCAACTATATTAGCTGTTACTTTGCAATTTAAAATATGAAATTCAATAAAAGTAAAACTGTTAAAGAAATCATGAAAAAAGGAGACTTGTAGGCATAAGGAAGTAGGTAGGGTAGGAGGAAAAATAAAAAAGATAGGGAACTATAGTAGTAAAAATTTATGTATTTAAGAAATTAACAAAGAACAGATTCAATAAATTTTTTAAATAGTCTTAAAAGAAACTGATTTTTCAAAAGAGAAACATTAAAATTAAAGGCAAAAATAAGATAAAAAAGAACATAAAAATATATCAAAATAGGTTTAAGAAAGATCTAACATAACATATTTGGGCACAGGCAAAAAGACCAAGTTACTTACAAGGGTAAAAATCAAATTTATCAACAGTTTCAACACCAATATTTTATTCTGGGCAATAATAAAACAACAGGCTGGAGATACCCAAGGGCTGAAAATATAAACCAGGATGATGATTTCCAAGTATAAAGGCCAGAGAAAAACTGTTAGGGGATGTAATAACTCAAAGAATGCTCCCAGGAGCCCTTCCAGAGAAATCTGTTAGAAAACAAACTCCATGTAACCAAATGACTGATGAGATTTCCTATTTAAGAACTGACTGCAATCATTAGCTATACATTTCCTTATAGAAGTAAGACTGAACAATGGTTACAAGGAATAGAACACAGGGGTAATAGTTATATTCTCTAACAATGTAGATCTAGTACCACAAATAAAAACTAAGCCAAGGATGAAAAAAATATATATATATAGTAAGTTTGCTGATTGATTTCCTGGAGTTAAAACAAAAACAAAAAAAAAAAAAACAACTTTAAGAAAAACTCTGAGAGAGAAGGAACAAAAAAGAATGGTTAGGCTTCATTTTGATACTGCTTATATTAGAATGCAAAAATGAAAAAGGAAAACAAGAGCACAAGCAGACTATTACATCACCTTAGGAAGTTAGGTTCTTTAAATACAGCTTGCTCTGCTGATTTGACTTTTTTGTGTGGGAGTGTTGCTGCTTCTATTCAAATGTTAATTGCTAGCAACCTACTTGGAGAAAGGGTTAAGCATCTGATAAACACAGAGCCAACAGGAATTCCTCTTTGGCTCAGAGCTAGGAGTGACAAAACTGGCTCCCAAGGCCTGCAGATATAGCCTCTTGCTGCTCTGAACAACTGGCCAATGTCAACAGATGTGAGACTCTCTTGGTGGGACAAGTGGCAGTATAGCCTGATGCAGTGGGACACAGGGGCCTAATTCAGGCTGGCAACATACACGCCAGTCTAAGATAGGTCCCCAAAACAAAAAGCTACAATTCCTATGTTTAAAAAGCCAGTTAAAATAAAATTCGTGTGTGTGTGTGTGTGTGTGTGTGTGTGTGTGTGTGTGAGAGAGAGAGAGAGAGATTCAATTAATTTAATTAAAATTCATGCCTTGATCCCAATACTGGGAGACAAGAACAAAAGACAAACAGGTTCCTTGTGAGTTCGAGGTCAGTCTAATCTACAATGCTTTACAAATCCAAGACCCCTGGGCTACACAGAGAAACCCTATCTCAATAAGATTAATAATTATTTATCATTGTAGAGGAGAATGTTTAAACTCCATGCAGTCTTAGGCTGATTTGTTAACATGAAAATGGTTATACGTATAAAGATGATGGTGATGATGATAATGGCATTATTATTCATCCCCTTTGTGAGAAATCAAAATATAGCAGACCTAAATAAAAACTGGACTGTTAAATGAATTCAACTTTTATATATAATGACTTCAAACTGCTGGACAAGGGTTATGTTATTTTGGGAGAGAGGTTTTTTGTTATGTCAACAGGAAAGAAGCTTTGGATTCCATCAAAAATAATAAGGATCAAATTCAACAGAAGGAGACTCCCTGAAGTTCTTGGCTACAAACAGAGAAAGAAAATTCAAAAGACCAATTGAAAAATGTATATGCTAATTCCCTCTACATAGAATAATTCTAAAACTAACTGGGACATATAAATGTCTCCAGCCAATACTTCAGCTATACATGGTCCTTGGTTACAAAATCCCCAAAACTTATCATGTCATTCTCTTAAATAACCTAGATAAAAATTGATATTACAATTTAATGACAATCCAGACTGGCTTAAAGACAGATATTTTCTTCTGCTCAAACAAACAGCTGGGAAATATCCTTGATTGATTTGTGCATTCTGCACATCCCGTGCATTTTTATGGTTACAGAACTGTATGTTGCTTGTGAGAAATTATATATTTTCAAAACAAAGAAACCAGACACCATTGGAACAGAGACAGTCTTGATGCAGCTGATCATTCCAGCACCCCAAATGATCCAGCCTCAGCTGTTTGATGCAAGCTTGCTGCCAGAACAGCTCTAAAGAAAACTACAAATCCTAATTGGTCTAGCTTTTCAGACTGTTCTAGACAGGACTTCATTTAAGTTCACATTTTCAACATTTAAAAGATTGGACAACAAATATTACTATTAACTTGCTTAACCTTTATTTTTTCATTTTTATTTGTGTCCCCAACAGGTATCCTTCTCCCTGAAATCAGCAGGAAACAAACTTTCAGAAGAACAACTTCTCATTCCCTTGTGTTGGGTGGATAAATCATGGTTGTTCTAATGGGCTGTGGATGTTTGTTGTCATTTAGGAAAATTGGTTACAGTTATTAATAGTCTTGAACAAAAAAATAGATATAAAAAGACTCAGGTTGAGAAAAAGGGGGGAATATAGGAATAAAATATAGTAATGAAAGATATAAGGGTAGATTATTGAATCTGCTCTGCAACTTAGAGCTATTACTATTCTCAAATAAGGTTATTTTTGATACATTAGTATAGAATTTTGTATATTGAAACAGATTTAAGGTTATTTTGATATACATATGTATGTATATTTCAACTCTTATATAATGTATTATGCCTACATAACTCATTTAAAAATACAAAGTTTACTTTCAGTCCTTTTATAATCTACTATTACAATCTATTTAGGATGTTAAGTAATATAGGTTAATGATTAGCCAATCAAAATCATACTTATATCAGATACTAGTCCAGATTAGCACAGAAATATACTTCTGAGGTTAAACATATAGTAAATAGCTAAAAATAGATAACATTTGCCAATTCAGATATGAGATAGATAGACAGACAGACAGACAAACTGGTCTTCAAAAATCTTAGAGACACACAGAATATGGCATATAAGATGCTTTATTTCATTTAAGGCTTTGTTGACTTAGACATGTCAGCTCCTGGCAGCAACAATTATGAGCATCAAAAAAATCTCCAACAGGAGATAGCTTTTACTGGGCAAGAATACCCCTGCTCTCTAAGCAGACAATATGCTGTCCAAAAATGGACAAGACTTGGATGCAGGCAAGTAGACAGCCTAGCTCTGCCAAAACAGGGTAAGCAAGTCCTTCAAATTTCCTGCTTCACAATTAAGTCTTTGAGATTTACTGGGTCATAAGGCTGAAGAAGGTGCTCCAACATTATAGAAAGATGTGTGGGACTGTCCAGGCAGTCTCAGTCATTTTCAATATTTTGGAAGCTGCCTGCTTTGCACTTCCTGCTTACTCAAATAATTTTATCTCTTCCTAAGTCTCTGATGGGGCTGAAAACTAAATAGTTATAGTCTTACAATTAAGCTTAAGTTTTTTAGGATATAGGAGATGTTTTTAGATATAGGAGATGTTTTTAGGTTGTTAAATACAAGCTATAATAGAAAATGATTTAGATTCAGAACTTTAGACTCACCATAATAGGACAGATAATAAAAGACTGTCTCCAAGTTTGCCAAATACAATAAACTGGACATTATAAACATAATTGTTACATGATAGTTTTCATAATTGTGTCATATTTGTTCTTATTATATGAGGCTTATTTTATAACAGAAAGCCTTTTTATTTAGACAAAAGGTGGGGGGGGGAATTGCTGTAGTTTGCTGTTTGTATTCAAATGTTAATTGCTTGTCCATCTTCCTTACTGTATGAGCACACACTCACATACCCAAAATGATGTTTGTAACTCCTACCTCTAAGTCATCTCTGACTAGTCAAATAAAGTTACCTTGGTCTGGGAAGAGAGAGAGAGAGGTAGGTGGAGTTAAGGTTCATGTACTTTTGGTGTGTGAGAAGATCCACAGGAGAGGAAGACAAGGAAGGAGGACAGTTGACATGGGCTAGGTGGATCAGAACTCCATGTGGCCCAGAGGATCTGCATAGCATGGAGAGAAACAGCCCATGGAACATGTGCAAGTATTTATGGGGGTTTGGGCTAGGAAGCAGAGGCTAGCTTAGAGTGTTAAGATTTGTCCAGTCCCAGTGCCTAGGCTATATTAAAATCCAACAGGCTTCTGTGTGTTTATTTATAAATAGCAGATTATGGAATAACTCTGCTGCCCTATTAATCATATGTATCAATATTAATTATTAATAATTTATGCAACATTTTAATGTAAATTTTAAAGAAAATGTATTTTTAAAACATCTCTTAAAACTGAAAACAAGCAAGGCAACCTAAATGTGTGTACAGATAGAACTTAACACACATGAAAAAATTACTTCAAGTGATTTTATATCAGAATATTAGTGTACATCTCTAATGATCCTTATGTTAATGATCATTTTGGTATTGTTATTCTTAAACTGTTATATATATATAATATGGATTAATAAATTTTTATGTGACAGTTTATTTTAGACTATAATATGCAGCATTCAACTGGAGCTCTCTATTGATAAGGGGAACATAAGAGCAATACATAGTATCAAAAATCAAACAAACCTATGAGGCTGAATAAAAATCTTGTAGCTCTGAATCTGAATGAAAAGAAACCCAAATTACATGTGTATGAAAATGCCTATGAATATGAAAAGACACCAATTAATAAGCTATTTATAAATACAACTTTTAAAAAATGTTCAAATGGTTTACCCTGGTTGAGTAGACAATATCACTCAGAAGATGATTAAATGAAAATTGCAGCATAAGGCATAGGATACCTCCCCATGAATCAAGGAGGCTCCAGAGGTCTCCAAAACAACCCAGTCTATTGCCATCACCCTGATTACCCCCAATAACTACATGGTTGGTAAGACCCTGTTGGTGGGCTACAGAGATGTCCGCCTGATTAAGAGCACTGGCTGCTCTTCCAGAGGACATGGGTTTGATTCCCAGAACCCCCACAGCAGCTTGCTGACCTAAAACTTACTATAAATTCAAATGTTAATTGCTTGCCCCTCCAAGATCCTTGCTGCCCTATGAGCAAATCTTCACATATCCAGAGTGACAATGTATAAGCTTTGCCTCCCAAAATTATCCCTAACTGGCTAATAAAGTTGCCTATGGCCTGAGCTGGCAGAAGAGAGGTAAGTGGGGCTAAGGTTTGAGGGCTTGAGGGTCAGAGCAGGACCACAAGGAGAGCAGAGAAGAAGAAGAAGGAGCAGCGGGTCGCCATGGGTTAGGTGAAGTAAAAGCATGCGACCGGGAGGAGCCTATTCTGAGAACCAGACCAAATAAATGGAATGGATGTATTATGAGGGTTTTGGGGGAAGCAGAAAGCTAGCTTAGAGGAAGATCTTCCACGCCCCAGTATATTAAGGCTTATATTAAATCTAACAGGTCTCTATGTGTTTATTTAGAAAATAGCAGGTTAAGGAATAACTGCCGCCATAATAATTATACAAATCAATATTAAATATTAAAAACCACTTGTACAACAGTTCACTGTAACTCCAGTTCCAGGGAATCCAATGTCTCCCTTTTGATCTCCGTAGACACCAAGACATACATGGTGCACAAATATATGCAGGCAAAACACACATAAAATAATAAGAAAAAACTTAAGATCAAATTCTAAAGACCTATTGCTGAAGACACCATACACTTTGGCAATAGGACATAGAAAAATAATCTCAAACTGACCAGGAAGTTTCCTGCCTTCTGGCTAACTCTCATAGTGCCAGAAAGTGCAATTCAGGCTGCTGGAGGACAGAGGACATCAATGATCTGATCCATCACTGGACTCTGCACGCTACAATACCAATCTGCCAGGCAAGAAACTTCCACTGGTGCAACAGTCACATAATTGTTACGGGGTAACTAACATCATTCTGATTATGTTTGATGCCTGCTCCAGCAAAGGGAATGTCATGCCAGGAATTATACGTTTGGTCAAAAGTCCAAGGCTGGGGAGGTCAAATACCCTAGTGTAAAACCTGCTATTATTTTGATAAATGATCATGCTGTCAAATTGCCTTGTAAATATTTATGTTATAGCCATAGTCCTGAGAAACTCTCAACCTTTGCCAAAGAAGTTTCAGGGATCAACAGTCAATAGAGAGTTGTGTAGCTGGTCAAAATGGTAAAATATAGGAGACTCAGTCCTCAGCCTTAAATGGGACTTCTTTATCAGACAACCACCACAAGGCTCAGGGAACAACTCACCATCTCAGCAGAGTAAATGGAAAGAATGCAAGCCAGAGGATAAAAAAAAAAAAAAAAGTGCTGTGTTTGCTATCTTCTAGACATGGTGTGACAATCACACTCATTAGCTCAAAGCAGGTGTAGTTGTCTGCACAGATCAAGCAAGCCAAGAATTCCAGCAATGCTGGGTAGTTTTATGTCAACCAGACACATACTAAAGTCATATGAGAGGAGGGAACCTCAATAAAGAAAATGCTTCCATAATATAGGGCTGTAGGCAAGCCTGTAAAGCATTTTCTTAATTAATGATTGGTATTGGAGGGCCCAGTCCAGCCCATTGTGGGTGTTGTCATCACTGGGCTGGTAGTCCTGTTTTCTATAAGTAAGCAGGTTGAAGACACTATAGGGTACAAGCCAGTAAGCAGCACCCCTCTATGACCTCTGCATAGGTTCCTGTCTCCAGGTTCCTGTCCTGTTTGAGTTCCTGTCCTGACTTCCTTCAATGATGGACTATAGAAGCAGAACTCTAAGTCAAATAAACCCTCCTCCCCAGCTTGCTTTT
The DNA here is from genome assembly GCA_907164525.1 of Lophiomys imhausi. Classification (NCBI taxonomy): domain Eukaryota; kingdom Metazoa; phylum Chordata; class Mammalia; order Rodentia; family Muridae; genus Lophiomys; species Lophiomys imhausi. The sequence continues at coordinate 11,166,708 of CAJQZJ010009141.1, forward strand.
GGTCATGGTGCCTCATCATAGCAATAGTGCCCCAAACTAAGACAGCAGCATTAATGGGGAACTTGTTCTCCAGGTTCTACACTTACTGTAGAACTACAGGCAGGAGATGCTGGCTGGGGGAGAAAGAATCACTCTTTTTCTGGGGAGGGGGGCATGCCACTAGTAGGTTTTCCATGGTCCAGTGGATGGCCCCATACCCATAAACATATGGGTAGCACTAATGGACTTAATGGGTTATCAAAAAATAGAAAACAAACACAAAAAAGGGACATGAAGTTGAGAGGAGGGTGTCCTGGAGGGACATGGGAGGTGTCTGAAGGGTAAAACGGAAATGGGCATAGAGATCCTATTTCACTCTATACATACCTAAATTCTCAAAAATAAAGAAAACTTTAAAAACAAATATAAAAGAATACAGAAATTCAATATTTATTTTAACTTAATAAAAACAGAATTCTTAATTCTATGCACTGAGATAGCCTGGCACAAAATGACAAGTTTGGTGGGTGTAATGTGATTTGATTATTAAAAACTCCTTACTTTTAGATACATGTCAAAAATGCTTAAGGTTTAGCCCAATGTCAAAAAGTCCAAGAAGAGCATTTACTTGTGAGTAAAATTGGGCATAACATAGTTACAGCATGTAATCAAAGTTTAAATTATCTGACTACATGTTCTTGATAGTAAGTGGATGAAAATTCTTTTAACAAATAACTCTGGCCTTCACTGTTAGAGCCCAAATCCCTGTTTACATACCCCAACTTTTTCTTCATTTCTTATAATCTTTCCACTGTGGAAGTCTCTACTGAGGTTGCTTCATGCAGAAATTTAATCAAAGTACATATTAAGTGGGCAGATGGACAAATGATGGATGGACCAATGGAGGGAGAACACATAAATGATCCACCAACAGAGCCCATTAAAAAAAATAACGAACAATACAAGAGAGGAATTGCTATTATACACAGTGGGGACAATAAGAAAGCCAGGATGCTCTGACCAGTGAAGTTATGTAAATATTTCTATCAGAGACATGACTTTTAAGATACAATATCAACCAAACCCTCTTACAAGATAAAGGTAAACAGATTCTCAGGTCATATAACCTGCACCATTTGTACAAACAAAAACTAGCCAAATGCCAGTTAAGGTAAGAAGTCTAGAAAAAGAGGAATGGAATTAAAAGCTAAGCTTGGAGGTCCTGAACTGTGATTTGTCAATCAACAGAAATTGAAATGAGAGTTGGCTGTCAACTCCTGCATCCAAAATGCTCGACAAGAAACATCTCTTTAGGAAACTGATACTCTCAGTTTCCCTTCCCGAGATCATTTCTTAAGAGGCTAAATGCATACATGTCTACATTTTTCACTGAGTTCCCATTTGAGTATAAACTCCATAAAAGAAATAATCTTAATTCTCTCAATTATTCATATCTAGCAGCACTAAGATTTCTCATTAGGTCATTGCATGAAATAAATGATGTATGTGTCCACTTAATATATCTTATAAAAATACATTAGGATAGAAACTATTCCAATATTAAAAGCTTATGATCAAGAAAACAGAAAGATAGCATGTGACATTTTCAGATCTGTAATGAGGCTTCACCAGTGACATTCATGAGTCCAGGTCCATTTTAAATGGAAATGATCTTAATCTGAAATAGGATAAAAGGCACTGAGCAGAGGCAAGCAAAGGAAATGTTTGAGTTTGCTTCTTAAAATGTGAAGAAATAGTTCAGTCATAGTGAACTGATGAAAAATGTGCCTGACAGGTTAGCTGAGGTTACAAAAAGGAATTGTTTTTTTTTTAAATTACATTTATTTATTACTTCAAGTTACATACTCCAAATGGGAACTCAGTGAAAATATAAACATATATGCAAAAAATGCATAGGAATCCTTAAGATTAGAGTAGGCTTTACCATGACAATATGAAGGAAAGTGAAGGACTGAAAGCTATGGAATGATTATAGGTCTAGTCTAATTTTGAAAAGCTGGTAAATAAAAGCAAATCTGTTACTTCTTTTATTATTATGCGACTATAATATAATTACAAGATTCCCCCTTTCCTTTCTATGTGCCAATCATCTCATATACTCCTTTGTTTCCTTCAAATTCATGGCCTCTTTTTTCATTAGTTGTTATTACATGCATATTTGTATATGGTAGTATATACATATACATACATGTACATATATACATATATGTGTTTGTGTGTATATATATATATACATATACATACACACACACAAACTGCTCAGTTTATATAATGTTACTTGTATGCATGTTGTTAGGTTTGACCATACAGTATGGAATAACCAATTGGTATACCATGAAATATATTAGAGAGTCTAAAACGCAAAAAAAAGGCAGATAATGAAATTCTCTAACAAGATGTCACTGCAGCTATCTGAAAAGAAACTTTTGCTGCCCCCCCCCCAAACACACACACACATTTCCACAGAATAAACAAGAAAGCAAGTCTTCACATAATATAAAAACAAGCACACAATGCTCAGATCGGAAATATACTTCACCCCAAGCAGATTTAATTATCTCACATGTAAGACTTTTGAAACTATGATAAAATTCCACAGGAGTGCACTTTCCTGATCCACTGTCTCATGAAAAAATAATAAGCTAGAAAAGATCTAAGAAACAATTTAATCCAGTCCTTCATCTGGGACTCTTGTAAATTCAAATAGGGAAAAGTCATAGAGTGAGTGACTCAGCTAAATCTAGAATCCAGTCTCTCCAAACCTCAATATTAGTTTTGTCAAAAAAAAAAAAAGTATAACATTGTTCATTGAAACAGCAACCATAAGAGCTCATTTAGTAAATACACTGTCTTCAATGCATCTTAAATACTCTCTTTACTACAGTCAAGAGCTATTCCATGAGTCACTAAGTATCATTATTTTGTTACTATACAAACCCCATGGGAAAGCACTGCTATTTCATGATTGAATACCTGTGTAGGGTTTTGCCTAGGCAAAATATGTCTAAAAACCTTTTCTTCCAGTCCAAAGATTGCATCACACACTGATCCCTATCATGTATGTGTTTCAAATAGCCTTTGTTGTTGTTGTTGTTGTTGTTAGGACGTCCCTTCTTTTCTCTAATGTCCTCAGATATTCACAGCTTGATCCAACTTGTATTTATAATGGTCTTTTATGAATTCCAGAAGTTTTTTCAAAAATAAGTGTTATTTCTTTTAATTTTTGCTTACAGTCTTGAAAATCCCATAGCTGGCAAAAGGCTGCTTTTGTAACAACAGACAAGAAACAATATTGAGTTCTATTTTCTACAGAGGTTATTAAAACAGTGACAATTACACAAATACTTAGAGGTAAATTCATTTTTCAAGCCACAGAAGTGTTATTCATTTCTTCAGAAGCCGCCTCGTTAGTACACCAAATTAAACAACTAGGAAGTGACTTGGGTCTGAGAAAGAATATTAAAATATAAAAATAATATTCTGCTATAATATTTGGAAGTATTTGTACTTGTAAAATAAAGTAGAAATATCTGCCTACAATCGTTTACATTTCTAACACCTAGTTAGAATACGAATATTAAATTATGGTCCTATATTGTCCAATCATAATATTTAAATTACCTGTTCAATTCTGAAATAAGACAGAGGAGAAAATGGGTAACGACTGCCATCTTGTGGTGTTTTATATAATCACAGGGAAAATATTTAAAACAAAATGCTGGGAAATTGCTGAAAGTTGATTCACCCTCATTCACATAAGTCAATATATACATTTATATGATATAAATCTATCTCCCAGAGGTATAAATAGTATAAAGACAATTTATATATATATATATATATATATATATATATATTATGATATTATAAAGCCCAACATGACACAACACTTGAGGGATACAGAGAAATTTGAATCATTTAAGAAACACAACAGAAGAAAACAAATTTGCCAAGATCCTAAAATAAACTAAATCCAAACTTTAAGCCAGTAAAATTGTATTTCTTCAGAGTCTACTGAACTGCATTTTCATAACATTATTATACTAAATCAATTTTGTCAGTATTAAGGTTCTGTTTCTTTTCTATAGAGAATAAAATGCCTTACTTAATAATCCTATATTTATTTTCTGATCCAAGAATTAAATCAAGGAAGAAGATACTTAATAGATACTGAATTCACAGTGTTCAGAACAAATCCAGTAAATATATCCATGTCACTTATGTGCAGGAAAAATATTCTAAAACCTGTCAATGGATACCTAAAACCATTGACAATACCACGCTCTGTAAATACTCTTTTCTTTATATGTGCACATACAAATTTGATATATTACTGAGTGCTTATAATACACTACGGCAATAAATTTTTAAGTCTGAGATACAAAAGCAAAATTAGAGTAAGTTTCTCTTTTACTCTTTCATAATTTTACGTACAGAAGATTCACTCTTACCATATCAACATCATCTTATGATTTTCTTTCTTTATTAAGTCAAGACATTCACTTACTGAAATATTTCAGGACATATCTAAATTGTGCCCAGAACTCATGCAAGTGTCAGGTGGGCTTGGTAATCCACCTACCATTACGGTGCTCAGAAGGCAGACGAGGGGAGCCCCTAAAGGACACTGGATCACTAGACTAGCTACGATGACGAGCTCAGGACTCAGTTGAAAGTCCCTGTCTCAATGACCAAAGCCGAAAGTGAAAGAGGAAGGCTCCAGACATCAACCTCAGGCCTCCCACATGTACACACACACACACACACACACACACACACACACACACAAATACTACACACACGTACCACATACATGAAAAAGAGAAAAAAAGACAAGAACTATTAATAGTTTCCTAGATGTCAAGAAAATCAGCTGAAATATTTTGTTCTATTTTGCTTTAGATGGCCAAACTCAAACCAAAGGTTAAAAAAAAAGGAAAATGAAATTTGTGACTCAGTTTGGAAAGGAAATCTACCAATTGAAGCTGTCTAACAAAGATGAAATGGCTTTCTTCTGAGACAGCAAGTGCAGTTTCACTGGTTACAGGGAAAAGACAGGGATCACTGTAGAGCCTTGACTCTTCTCTGCCTTCCCTAATGTTACAAGCACTCTGTAATAGAGACACTTTGTGTTTTCATATCTTAGTCATTATCTCAATAGTATAAACAGCAGATACACAGTGTAATAAAACACAAATTCATAGACGTCTAAGAAAAAGACAAAAACATCAAAACATCTACTAAAGACTATAATTTAATACATGTTTACCTCATTTCAAAATAAAATGATATGCACACCTCAAACTTAATAAATCATGGGCAGATGACTCTTCAAATTAATTTGACTATTATTCATAAAGATGTTCAAGAAGCATAAATATTCTCTAGGTTTATGTTATTTTATGTCATTCTTCATACTTTCCTTTATTTTTTACTGTTCTCTTGAAACTACCTATTACTTGTACAACCAAATACAGTAAATACAAAAATTCTGTAACCAATTTTAGAAATTTAAAACACACTTAGCAATTCTAAGAAATAAAATTTAAATCATAATGTCAAAGAAGGGGAGTTAAGAACTAAAATTCCAATTTTATTCTAAGTATTGTTGCTCTAACTTTATATAAGCTCTCTATTAAAGACTTGAGGCAGAAATAATGATGTTAAGGCCAGTAATTGCTTCATGCTTAATAGATAACTTGACATTATTAGATTTTTTTTGTCTATCACATGCTTTGGGTTTTTGTTTGTTTGTTTTGTTTTTAGTGTATCATAAACTTCTATGCTGGGTAGAGAGGCTTGTACCTATAATTCCAGCACTTGAGAGGCTAAGGCAACAGGAATGCATGTTTGAAGGCTGCCTGGCTACACAGCATTATCCTATCTCAAAATGAACTGTTAAGAACTGCCAGAAGGGCTGGAGAGGTGGCTCAGTGGTTCCAGAGCAGCCAGTTCAGTTCTCAGCACTGACACAGCAGCTCACAATTGTCTGTTCTGACACCCTCACACAGACATACAAGCAATCAAAACACCAATGTACATAAAATAAAAATCAGAAGGAAAAAAAACAGCCAGAAGTGGTGACATACATTGTAACCATAATTTGGGAAGCAAAGGCAGGAGGACACCAGGCCAGTTTGGGCCACAAGCCAAACTTTGTCTTAAAAAAAAAAAAAAAAAAACCCACAAGGTATTTCACTAAAAAGGAGATGTATCTTACCAAAGACTACTTGCTAAGATTTCTTTGAAAGCTTAAAAATGCATACTCTCAGAGCTCACAGGTGTTACTTCATTCCTAGCGTGGCCATATACTAGTTGATAATGTGCAAATCACTTTGACTCTCGAATCTCCAATTTTTTCACTAGCAAAATGACCATGAGAACAGTATTATCTGTATCCATGTGAGTGTTTGAAGAAAAATTGAAAATAAAACGCCCCATCCAATGACTAGAACATAGAGATCCACAGAAAAATAGTTGTCCTTTTATTCTTGATATGTTTAATATTATTTAATTTATAAGATTGTTTGATCTATACTGTAAATACACCTGTCACATAAAGTAAGACATACCTATAAATATGTTTTGTAGATTTGTCTTCAGACCTTAACCCCGTGACCATAAGGCAACCAAGGCTTCTCAAACATCCATACTCAACAAATAATCTTTGGATCTCTTATTAAAATGCAGATTCTGATTCTATGTGCCCATCATTGTACCTGAGACCCTGGGATTCTTATAAACTCCCAGACACTACTAATACTGGTCCATTCACATCACTTTAAAGAGTAAAACAATAATCTATCACATCTACTTTCTAGACAAGTATAAAGAAACTGAAAAAAAACAGGAAAAGAAAAATTGTGATTAAGTAATTTCTGATTGCGCAATTCGGAACATTTTCCACCTCTTCCTCATGACCACTCCTAGAGACACAGGAAACCAATAAATAAAATTGAGTTCTGTCTATTAAAAAGAAAACAAGGTGAATATTGGAATTACTGGCCTCAGAAGTCAAAAATTTGAGTTTAAGCCCAAGTTCCTAGGCTGGGAGTAAAAGAGAGAGCTCTTGCCTACCACATGTAAAGCCCTAGGCTTGGTAGCACCAACAAACAAAAATAAATAAATCCCAATTCCATTATGGTAACTCTGTGACCTTGAACAAATTATCTAGATTTTCTAACCTTCTATTAGTCCATCATCAAAAGTTAGTATTAAAACAGTTACTTTGTATATTTTTTAGATTAAATAAAAGGTATAAAAGTAGTTGTCACATAGCACAGTAAATGTTCAACAAAAGAAAGGTTCGGTTACTACCAAGAGGTTGAAGTGCAATGAAAAAAAAAAGGAGCAATTATGAAATCTTTAAAAGAGGCTGTGTTCTAGGCATATATTTCACACACCCCCCCCCCCCCAATATATCTGCTTTACTCCCAGCCCTTGAGAGGCAGAGGCAGTCAGACCTCTTGGTCTTAGGCCAGAACTACATGGTGAGTCCAGGACAGCCAGGGCTACACAGAGAAACTCTGTCTCAAAAACAAAACAAAACAAACAAACAAATACCACCACCAACAAAAATCTGCTAGACTTCAAACTACCACAGCCAAGTAAGTGATAAATTTGCAATTTAAAAAAAACCACATTTCTCTCCTAGTAATTGAACTCATAGAAATTCTCTGGGTATTTATTTAACATTAGAAAAAAGTAAATATTTCAGAACATCAAACTTAAACAATTATCTTCTTTGATAGATAACAGAGCCAAATAGGAAAGAGTAAGAAAATGGCTCCTTTCCTGAAAAAAATTGTATTATTCTGTATTGATACGATGGAAAGTAACAGGACATAATTAAGCTATCTCAGAAAAATGTTACAAGAAAATTATATTCAGAAAGACTGGATGATTCTGGATATTAAGATCAAAAATATTCTGATAAAGATTGTGTTAGCACAGAAGAAAATTTGTTGAAAGAGTTTAGATTCTCAGTAAAAATAGAGGCTTTTCTTGTTTGCCTAAGAAAGATTTCCAATTTGTAAATAAAATCCAGGATCTAATCTTATAAGAAAAAGTCTAGAATTTTCTGTTGAGTACTCTGGTTCATCAGATTAGCTAATAACACAATTTTTAAGTGGTAGGTTTTGGCAAGTACAAATTTAATGCACAGAGGTACTTCATAAGGAAATGCAAATGTCCAATATACGTAAGACAGAAGCATTTAATGATATCCAGCTTTGTCCCATATGGGGCGTACTCTTTCTTTATGGGAAATCAAACTATGACAAACAAAACCCATGGGAAACTTAAAATGTGTTCCTCCCTACTCAGAAACTGGCAAATCACCAGGGGAGGCAGACTAAATACATTCTATATTTGCATATTGCTGTCAGGAACTACACAAAGTAAATAAAACAGACGTGACTTTCTTGAAAAATCCCATACTCTGTATATGAAAACTCACACAAGCACATATTTTAAAGTTGATGTCAGAAGAGATCCACAGGCCTCTCATCATATCCTGCACACATTGTTTCTAGCAACCCAAAACTAGGCAAAGTAGGACTTTGTATAAAAAGCCTGACAGGTCTGGGAAAGTTAGATTCTTGACTGTCTTTCATATTAACTAGCATGACTTTGGGCACGTCTCTTTACCTTTTTGTAGTAGAAGTTCTTCAAAGTCCTTTCCAATTTTCAAATATTTAATAAAAAGAAAAAAATCAGATTTTCAACAAGGGAGGGTATAAGGCCTTATCAGGCCAGAGCTGTGGGGATAAGGAGGATATATTAAAAGCACTGTGAATGAACCAGAGCATCAAAGGATATGGTGTGGGTAACAACGGAAGAATGAAAAAAGTTTACCCAGAACACAAAGGGCTTTAAAACTCTTCTGCATCTTTTTAAAAAATATACCTACATTTATCTAACACCTACAATATACTAAGGCTTCAAATGGCCTTGGTTATATAGAAAGGGAACAAACTGGACATTTTAGATTCACATGAACTTCCAAACCTCAATTACCTAACAAATGCTTCAGCTTTCTCTTCCACACCTCTCACCAGAGCAGCTGGAGGATGATAACACGCCTTCCAATGCCTCCAGAACCTCCGAAAATAGTGCTACTAGCAGGGGACCAAGGACATACACATAAGCCCATGGAGGACACTTCATAGTCAAACCATAAAATGATCAGTAGATTTTAAACAAGGGTGCCAAAACCATTCAATGGGAGTAGAGGTTTTTATCAACAAACGATGTTTAGAAAACAGTTCCATGCATGAAAGAATGAAGCTAATGTCTAAGACGAAGCTGAGTGGCTGAAGCTTTCAAAGATACATGAGGTCCTAAACTCAAGGCCAGCACCACCAGACCTTACCCCATGAGAAACTCCTATGGCAGCACTTTCTTGATTATGACCCTAAATATGAAAGCAAAAAAAAAGAGTAAAGTATATTTATTTAAAATTAAAAATATTCATATACTGCCATGAGAGATAAATGACAACCTAGAAAAATGGCAGAACATCTCTGAAAATCACAACGCTAATCATATCTAATTAGTTTCTAGAATATTTAAGGAACTCTTACAACTCTACCCAATTTTTTTTTAATGAATGATAGACTTTAGACATTTCTCCAAAATAAATGTAAGAAAGCCAAATAAGCGTGTGAAAAGATGCTGAGATTATTAATTAGAAGATACAAATATCAAGGCTACACTGAGTACCAACTACTTCACACCCATTAGTATGTACATAATTGCAACCATGGAACAGAAATCAAGTACTGGCGGGGACAGAAAGAAATTATAATCATCATATATTGTTAATGGGAATAAGAAATGCTGTTATGGAAAACAGTTGGTAATTTCCTCAAAAATTAAACATAGAACATATGATCAACATAATTAAAAACAGAGATTCAAACAGACTGCTACATAAATGTTCAAAATAGCCAAAAGGTGAAAACAACTGTGAGAAGATGATAGGTATATTAAATACACACAGTGGAATATTATCCAGCCATAATAAGCAAGTCCTGACGCTAAGGAGCTAGTTAGCAGCAGACATGTGATCAGCATGCACAAAGCTCTGACAAACTAGCTATGTAAAGAAAATCATTCATTACTCCAAGCCTTGGTAAACTTTATGGTTAATCAAGTTCGTTGTCCACTTGATAAGATTTAGAATCACCATGTAAACAGGTTTCTGGATATATGTCTGTGAAGAATTTTCTAGATTAGGATAATTGGAGTGGGGAGACCCACAACTGTGGGCATACCATTCCTAGGGCTTGACCCCTAGATGAATGAAAGAGAAATGCTAAGCGCCAAGCATTCTTTCATGGCTTGTACTTCCTAACTGAATATGCAATAGAACAAGCTGCCTCACACTCCCCACCACAGCTTCCCACCATAAAGGACTGTACTCTCTAAGTGCAAGCCAACAGCAACCCTCCCTCCCTCCCTCCCACCCTTCCTTCCTTTCTTCCTTCCTTCCTTCTTTCCTTTCTTCAACTGCATTTTCCAGGTATTTTGTCACAGCAATAACACAAAGAACTAATATGATGTTAATATTAAAAGAAGGAGCTTATCCCAAACAATGTCGAGGGTCTCATCTAACTCTAACATCCTGTAGCCCTAGTGAAGAAATTATTTTTAAAATATGAGACATACGATCTGATGTCCTAAGGTTTTCTTGAGCTCCTAGTCAAGAGACCTGAAGATTTCTAACTCCTTTTTTAAAACATTTTATTTATTAGTTCAAGTTACATCTTGATCATAGCCCCCACCTCCTCCCCTCCCAGTCCCACTCTCCCAGCCTCTTCCTCCTATCCTTCTCCTCGGGTAAGGGAGGCCCCCACATATCACCCCCTCTCAGTTCATCAGTCATATGAGAGCTAAGAGCTTCCTCTTGCTCTGGGGCCCAACGTGGCAGCTGTTAAGGTAAAGTGCCCCCTAACAGATCACAAAATCCATCACTGAGCCCGCCTTCCCCACTTGCTAAAGGGTCTGTATGAAGACCAAGTTGCCTAACCTCTATATTTGTATAGGGGGGTCTAGATCTAATCTAAGCTTTTTTCTTCCTTTTTTGGTTAGTATTTCAGTCTCTGTAAGCCTCTTGGGGTCTAGGTTGGTTGGTTCTGTTGATCTTCATGTGATGAAGTGATGCTATGCATTCTAAATATTAATTAACCTGCTCCTAGAAGCTTGTTTACTGCACATCAAGTAATGCTGTGTTACCTTGCCTGTCTCCGATTGGTTAAATAAATGCTGAGGCCTATGATTGGGCCAAGACAGAGGTAGGAGGGACTAAGGTGCTCAGACATCTGAAGCACAGAGGTTGATGGGTAGAAGCCTCCAAGAGAAGAAACAAAGTGTAGGAAGGAGGACACACGCCATGGGTTAGAAAAAAGAACCTCACTCCACATGGCCAGGAATATCGGCAGATCATGGAGAATAACAACCCAAGGGACATATGTATATATGGGGTCATATTTGGGGAATAGAATTAAGAGCTATCTTAGATGGGCTAAGCTTGCACAAACCAGGCCAAGGCTTGTTAAAATCCATCAGGTCTCTGTGTGCTCATTTATAATGGCAGGTTAAGGATTAACACCACCGACCAATTAAATATAAGTATGGACAAATAATTTAATTATTTTTCTTTCTACAAATGGTGCCCAATATAATTTCTACATTCATGTGTTGATCTTGACCCCTCCGGGTCTCTCTTTTCCTCTTCCCTCTCTTATATATGGCTCCCAGATAGTGAGGTTCTTTTCTCAAACCCATGGTGTGTGTCCTCCTTCCTGCTCCTTTGGCTTCTTCTCTTCTTCTGCCCAAGATCCTCTCTGCTTCAAAAGCCCTCATACCTTAGTCCTGCCTACCTCTGTCTTTGCCCAATCTCAGGCCTCAGCATTTATTCAACCAATCAGAGACAATGGTTAGCAAGTAAGTAACAGACAGCAAGCAGGCCAATTAATTAACATTTAGAATGCATAACATCACCCCATCAGTTGACATCCAGTTAGACCAGCACCATTTGTTGAAGATGCTTTCCTTTTTCCATTGTAAGGTTTTGGCTTCTTTGTCAAAAATTAAGTATCCATATGTACGGAGTTGGATTAATATAAATTAGATTTAGTAAATATCTAGGGGTTTCTGATACAGTCTCTTAATCTGGGGCATGAAGATCAACTTGGCTGTGGGCAATTAGCTTATCAGTTTATGGACTAAAAACAAGGATGAAGTCAGGTGAGACGAGGGGAGTCTCTATGGACTAAAAACAAGGTTGAAGCCAGGTGAAACAACGAGAGACTCTATGGACTAAAAACAAGGTTTATGGTCTGGCATTGTTTTCAGCTTCTAAGTGGGCAGAGCCCAGATTAAGCTGAAGCCAGGTGGAACAAGGAGAGATCCTATTTAAGGACAAGTGGATGGAGCCCAAGGGGTCGCATGCTAGAGAGTCCCATGCTAGAAAGGACAATGAGTAGTTTGTATCCTCTGATGGAGAAAGTGCTGGTGGACTGATGGCCAGATCTCCCTGAGGCAGAAAGAAGCTGGTGAGCAGAGAAAGCCTCAGCAAGACAGCAAAAGGCCAAGGACTAAATCCTGTGGCTCAGCTTTTGCCTAGAGGGGTTTGACCTGTCCAAAGAGTGGCCTGAACGAAACTGTGGCCAGCTTTAAAGACTGAGGCAGAGCGGCAGAGTTGCTGATACGAAGGAAATAAGTTGGCTTACAGATGGCTGAGGTCTCCCAGGGAGAAGAAAGCCTCAAGCTTTATTTAAGGTGAAGTGGCCATAGCCAATTTACCCTGACAGATCTATGTCTGAGATATTCCAGAAGAAAGACTGCTAAGTGCATTAAAGGGTCTACCCCAGAGACTGTGTTTCTGATGACTGAGGACCTGCCTCAGAGACTATATCCTTCTAAAAGGTTATGAAAAGAGTTGTAATAGTTATCAATAGGTTTAATGGTTAGGTAATAGGGGCTGTTGTCATTCGTAGGGTTAATAGTTAAGTGTTTATATTTGTTATAAGTGAATATAAAAATATTTACCAATAAATAATTGTTGAATAATTTAAAAGGTTCAGTTTCATCCATAGTTGTGTGGGTTTATTTCTGGGTCTTCGATTTAATTCCGTTGATCCACTGGTCTATTTCTATGCCAGTACCATGCTGTTTTTATTACTATTGATCTGTAGTACAGCTTGAGATCAGAGATGGTGATACCTCCAGATATTCTTTTATTGTTTTAGCTATTCTGGGTTTTTTTGTTTTTCCATATGAAGTTAAGAATTGTTTTTTCAAGGTCTGTAAAGAATTGTGCTGGTATTTGGATAGAAATTGCATTAAATCTGTATGTTGCTTTTGGTAGGATGGGCATTTTTATTATGTTGATCCTACCTATCCATGAGCATGGAAAGATCTTTCCATCTTCTGATATCCTCTTCATTTTCTTTCTTCAGGAACTTGAAGTTCTTGTTACACAAGTCTTTCACTTGCTAAGTTAGAGTTACTTCCAGGTATTTTATAATATTTGTGGCTATTGTGAAGGGTGTTGTTTCTCTAATTTCTTTCTCAGCCCATATATCTTTCATGTAAAGAAAGGCTACTGATTTTTTAGAATCCATTTTGTATCCAGCCACATCAGCTGAAAGTGTTCTCTGGTGGAATTTTTGGGTCACTTATGTATACTATCATATCATCTGCAAATAGGGATACTTTGACTTCTTCCTTTCCAATTTGTATCCCCTAATTAGGAAAACTGAGTCCTCATGGGGCTGAAGAAATGGTTCAGCAGTTACGAGTTGCAGAGAATCCGAGTTTGGTTCCCAGCACCCACATCAGATAGTTTACAACTGCCTGTAACTCTAGATCAGGTGACATGGTGCCCCTTTCTGTCCTCCAACAGCACCAGCAATCACATGTACATACCTCAGCATAGATGCACAAGTACAAATAATCTAAAAATAAAACAAGGCTGGGCATGTTGGTGCACACCTTTAATTCTAGCAGAAGCAGATGTATTTCTCTGAGTTCTAAAGCAGCCTTGTCTGCAAAGCAAGTTCCAGGACTGCCAATACTACACAATAGAGAGACCCTATCTCAAAACCTAAAGCACAATAAAATTAAATTTAAATTAAACAAATCATAGATAAAAAGGAAATTAATCCAGAGAATGCTAACTTTTAGCAATCATTCAAAACGATGTTTTAGTCTGAAATAAGTGAAAAAAACTAAAAGTAATTATTGAAAGAAACAAAAGTGATTAGAGCTGGTGATCCCTAAAGAACCCCCCTTACTTATGAATATTCTGTTCCCAGAAAGAATATTGTGAAGAAAATATTTTATATTATTAAAATAATTTTAAAAGGATTAAAAATTTTAAAAAACTGTAAATGGATTTACAATGTTAATGTTAGAATAATATGAACAGGGTCACAGGGGATGGCTCAAAACCCATAGATTTCTCAACCTAAATTCACTTTAGCCTGATATCCGTTTTGGCCTTCTCTCGCTAACGGTCATGGCTTAAAATACATTTTAAACATTTTCTGAAATTAAGCTAGGAACATGGCTCAGAGAATTTAATTCCCAGCACAATCCCCCCCTAAAAAAATTGAGATTGTGTTTCTACTCATAAAATAAATCTTAAGGAAAGGAATAAAGAGATGTGAGTTTTTTATAAAAGTTAAAAGTGAGGTCAATTAAGGGTCATGTTCAAGTGAAAAACAACTTTTTTTTTACAGCTGCCAATTTAAAATATATATAGACAAATGAAAAAGTGTTACTTTTTTAATCTTTTTTTAATGTTTATTTATTAGTTCAGGTTATATCTCCATCACAGTGTCCTCTTTCCACCTCTCCCAGTCCCGCCCTCACACCCTCTACCCCCATGCCTTCCATCCCATTCCTCAGTGGGATGTCCCTACATAACAGTCCCCCACACCAGTTCAGAAGTCTTATGAGAGCCAAGAGCCTCCTCATACACTAGGTGCCTACAAGGCAGCACCACTAGGGCAAAGTGTGTTGCCCTATTTTTAAGTAACAAAATTTAAATACAAGGAACAAGGGAAATTTGCCTTGCTCCATTGTTTGTTTTGAGTTTAATGTGCAGCCATGCATCATTCTCTGCTAGAAGAATTGTAGAAACTTGAGTCCATTTCGAAGTTTTTATATTCTGTCACAATACAACCTTTCACACCTAAAGCTCAGAGATCATTAGCAGAAAAAGTATTAAGAGCCAGAGGATCAGGGAGTTTGATGTGAGATTATGTCTCCTACGAATGTCAGAAACTATATCAATAAAGTCTCACCAACATGACTGTCTAAAAATGAGCTAAACAGGGACAACAAAAAGTCCAGAAGACCTCAATCCTACACAAATAACTATGTAACTAAAGAATTCTGAGAGTTGGGGCTAGAGAGACAGCTCCATGGTTGAGAGGACAGAGGATTAAATCCTAGCACCTACATGGAAGCTCATAACTATCAGTGATTCCAGTTCCAGGGAGTCACACAGACATGTATGCAGGCAAAACACCAGTTCACATAAAATAAAAATAAATAATTTTTTAAAAAAAGAATCCTGAGAGCAGAAAAAAATTGTCTTTCCTAAGGAAGAGCACACTAATTGGTTACCCAATGCCAAATTGTCACTCCCCAAAAACATACAAACAAGTAAAATTATACAGACTGAGCAGGTTGTATTTATGTATTTAGAATATACATATATCTAGATATATATGAAACAACAATTAATGAAAATAGCAAGGAATGAAAGCAAGCAAGGAGAGGTATACAGAAGGGTTTTGATGGAGGAAAGGGAAGAGGGGAATGATTAATTATAATTTCAAAAAATAAAAGAAATAATTTTTAAAGAAAGAAAAAGAGGCCATGAATTTGAAAAGCAGTAAGGGAGAGAACATGGGATGGGTTTGGAGGGAAGAAAGAGAATGGGAAAATTATGTAATTATATTTTAAATTTTTAAATTATTTTTAGGAAGCAAAGTAAGAAAGAAAAGGTTTATTTATTGGGTTCACAGGGGAAAAAAACAGCAATAAATGAATTATTTCTCTTTCTCTATACAATCCAGGATCTTGGGCCTGGGGATTGGTGCCACCAATGGTGGATGAGTCTCCATTTCAATATATATAATTAAGTCAATTTCCACAAGTATGCCCAGAGGCCCATCTCCCAAGTGATTCTAGATTCTGTCAAGTTGACACTTAACACTAATAATCACTGGTAAATAATCAAAGTCTTACAAAATCTATAAGAACACAGACATTTGTTATACCATTATTTATCAAATAATAAAATAATCTAAATATTTATCAGTAGAAGATTAACAGTAATATAGCTTTTATTCAAGTAGCAGTTACTCTCTATTAGGCGATATTCATTTGTCCACTCTTTCAATCCTTTCATCACATAGGAACTATCTTCTCAATTTAAAAATGGAGAAATTGGAGCTATGGAGATGCCTCAGTTAGTAAACTGTCACTCAAGCATGAGGGTCTATGTTCATGTCCCCAGCACAGATGTAAAAAGTCCTGTCACTGCAGCATGTGTCTAGAACCCACTCTTGTCGAAGAAAGGACACAGCTAGGCAGGTCCTTGGATCTCATTGGTCAGCTAGACACAGGGGACCTGATTGCTGCCTTCTGGGCACTCTCTGGGCACTGCATGCTCCTCTG
Source organism: Lophiomys imhausi (assembly GCA_907164525.1). Taxonomy (NCBI): domain Eukaryota; kingdom Metazoa; phylum Chordata; class Mammalia; order Rodentia; family Muridae; genus Lophiomys; species Lophiomys imhausi. The sequence continues at coordinate 11,183,409 of CAJQZJ010009141.1, forward strand.
TGGGCACTGCATGCACATGGTGCCCCTACATGCAGGCAAAACACTCACACACGTAAAATAAATAAATAAAATGTTAAATCTGTTTCCTTAAAAATTAAGGTGCAGGGGCTGGAGAGATGCTTAGCTGGCTCAGCAGTTCAGAGGATGTACTGTCTTCCAGAAGACCAAAGATCAGTTCCCAGCACCCATGTCAGGGAGCTCATAGTCACCTGAAACTCCAGCTCCGGGATCCAACTTCATCTTGTAGCATCAGAGAACACTTGCACTCACATGCACAACCCCTTTACACACACACACAACCACCACCACCACCACCACCACCACCATTTAAAAATAAATCTTAAAAACCAAAAATTAAATTTAAAAAATAAGGTGAAGATCACTTCAGGAAGATACTAGATGTCAACCTCTGGCTTCCATATGCACATGTGCACAAGCCCTCACACCAACATGTACATACACCACACATACACATGCACAAAAAATTGGTTAATTAAAATGGAAAATTTGAAGCACCTAAAACTAAGTTGCTTAAAGTCATACAGATAAACAATAGAAGAACCATGATAAGAACAGAGATAATTTAGAATGTGTGTTCTTAATTACCACATTACATGACCTCGAAGCAGAACAGAATAATGGTACTGTTTATCTATACAATAAATTATTGAATATATATTAAATTATGTTTATAGATACTGCACTAAAACTGAAAATATTATAAAAACCTGAAATAAACTTTATCACCTCAAGGAAGATCTGTCCTCATATATAAATAAAGACAAAAATTAATCCTATGGTTAACCTGAAGATAAATAAGATGGTTAAGGTAAAAAATAATTTGGAAAGCAACTTGATACAATATCCCAATTTTTGGGCATTGGCCAAAATAGCATTTATGTTATCATCTTAAATGACACCACCTCCAAAAATTGTCCCTTGACTCTCCAAATATAGCTTCTTTAACCTTGGCTTGGTCTTTGCAGCCCCTTAAACATGACATGTTTCTCATACTCCAGTAGTCTATTTAGTTATTTTCTGTTGGAAGTACAGCTTCAAAAGTTTATTTACAGTGTCTTCCAAAAGACTTTTTCTGAAATCATAGACCTCCAAACACTTGCATTCCCATGTAGAATTAAGTAATCTAAAATAGACAAACAGCACTTACAACTAAAGCTGGATAAATGACACACAATATGTGAAGCCACCAGAAAGCTGCAAATACAATGAGTGTAAGGCAAAAAGTCCAGAGAACAGAGGTATTTTTAAGAGTGTTTGTTGTCTTTGAACACAAGCTTGTTGCTGGGACCTATAATCGGAATTAGAAAAATGAATAAAATTTTTAGAGTTACCTGGTTAGGGGTGGCAAAATGGATCCCAACTGCTAAAAGAGGAAAATGACACAGTCGGTGCACTCTGTGCCTGAGGAGTCTTCCTCGCTTGGAGATGTCGCTTTTCTCACTCCTTCAGGTATTACTGGATTTTCTCCTCAGAGGCTCCAGCCATGCCGCGCGCGCCCAGCATAGAGCCCACAAGTGGCAAGTGGCGGGGCTGGCTCTTCTCAGGGGCTCCGGTCACCTAACCGGGTTCCTCCACCAGCTTTGTTGGCTATCAAGTCGGCCAGCTCTAGTCACGAAAAGTAAGGCCAGAGGCTGAACACGTGGTTCCAGAAGCGCACTGCACAATGGCCAACGAAGACCTGAGAGGAAACTCCCAACTTGCCCTGTGGCTCCGGAAGCCGAACATCCTGGCTGTGAGGAGGTTCCGCCAGGTGCTGGCTGTGCCAGCGCAGCCTTCCGGTCTCAGTGTGTCTCTACCCTCTGACCTCACTGTCTGAACAGCCATAATACTGGTCCATCAGCAAAGGGCCACAGAGAGGAATGCTAGGAGCCAAGCAGCCCCACATTCACCCTGGACTCTTTCTTCCTATCATTAGTATGAAATCTGGGAAATCAGGGCTTAGAACAGACCTCACAAGAAGATACAAGACTCCCTTCCGGACCCCCAAATTCAGTTCCTGGAGACTCCCTAGAGTACAAGATCGTAGTCAGAGGTTTCAAGTCTCTTTGTTCATACAACATACACATTCTCAGTGCCTCGCACTGAAGATATGCTGTGTCCCTGAAGGGCCAGAATCCAAAGCCTGGTCAGGAAAGTAGAGAAATAAATTGGCATTTGTAAACCAGACCCGTCTCGATGACAATGAGGTTATATCTGTTTTAACCTATATTAATTGAAACTACTATAGACTGCGATGCATTTTATACACTTAATCTGCAGAATATCAGTTTAGCAACATAGTACAGCCATAGTGGATATGAGCGAGCAGCATAGAGAGAATCGGGCTATCGCCACTCAAGAAATACAACCCAGTGGTTCCTGAAGTGCATCTTGAAAAGTACACCTCAGAGCCTTTGGTGGCCTTCCCTCAGTTGCACATGTGCCCTTGATAGCCTCCACAGAAAAATGTTTCATGGGGGTCAGGATGTAGTTTTTTGCACATGTGCCCTTGATAGCCTCCACAGAAAAATGTTTCATGGGGGTCAGGATGTAGTTTGAATGAGATGTCCACCACAGTCTCAGACGTTTGAATACTTAGCCCTCAGTTAGTGGCACTTTTTGGGTAGGTTTGAGAGCAGTGACCTTGCGGGAGGAAGTAAGTCACTAGAGGGAGGCTTTAAGGTTTCAAAGCCATGCACTATTCCTAATTTCCTCTCTTTGATTTATGCTTGTGGCTCAAGACTTGAGCCTTCAGCTTCCTGCTCCTGCTGATATGCATTTACACTGTTATCATGGACTCTAACCTGGAGCCATAAGCCCAAATTAAGTATTTATAAGTTGCTTGGTCATGGTGTTTTATCACAGCAATAGAAAAGTAACTAATACACAGAATGAGACAATGAGTCTATTAGTTGAGCAGAAATACTGAGGTGTAGTGGGTGGGAGAGGAAAGCAGGAAATGCTTCAGTTGTAGCTATATATGTGATTTGGGGCTTTGAAGCTACCTAATCTGCCACTAATTTTGTATATTGTAAAGTACTACTGGTAGATTCCTTTTTCATATCAACAAAATTCTGTTCTTGATGAGGGAACATATAAGATTCATTGTGCAGGCTTACAGATGCAGGCAGGAGGGCTACAGGAGATAAAACTGCTCAGAGGGATCTTCACATAGACATACATTACAAGGACGCTTATGACATAGTTCATATGGACTCAAGACAGTTCATTATCTATTTTCAGTCTTGTTTAAGGTGTTTCTCAGATACTCTACCTAGTTGTGTCAGAATCCCTGTATGTCTGAAAACAAAAAAAAAGAAAAGACCTCTATTTCCTAGCTGTCCTGCCACAATGCCACACATTGCTAGCCCACAAAAATTAAATTTTCACTTTTAAAAGAAATTGCAAGTTCACTTTGAAGTGAGCTAGCCGAACAGGATGGCTGTGCTCCTCTAACCCCAGCCCTTGGGAAGTTGAGGAAGGGAGATAACAAGACCAGCGTGGGTAACATACCAAGAGACTCCCCAAAAAAAAAAAAAAATCAGCCTAATGAATATGTGTGTCACTTTTCTCCACTGTAACGTCAAATCGCCATAAACTGAGCTGTCATGAGCTGGAAATATCTATGTAATGAATGTTAGATGCCAGGAGATGGAGGATCTGTTGTCACATAGAGCACAGCATTTTGACTTCAGTGTGAGGGAGATGACTGAAGGCATCTTGAAGAAACTTTCAAGATGAAATTTGAAGGAGAATATGGAAGTGCTTTTTTTTAAGATTTTTTTTTGGGGGGGGGCAGTAACTACAAAATTTATTCCCCGTATCTGATGTTACAAACTTTAGGGTCTTTGAGATATGCAGGATCCTTGATTGTAACTGGCACAAACCCCATTTTCTGAGCTCTCTTAATGGCCTTTGTTACTTCTTTCTGTTTCTTTCCACAAAGACCTGTCATGTGCCTTCCGTAAATGTATCTAGTAAATGGAGAAATAAACTGGAACAAAAGCTGAAAGTTCTTATAATCTACATGTTTCTCGCACAAGATGCACTTCTTAAGAGGCTCTTTCTAGGGGTTTTCTATCAGGATTGGCAGGTCATCATTGCTGGCTGGCTATTTATACTATGAATGACATTGTCTCCACAGCACTGTAACGGTATGAATTCCGCGATCTGTGAGGCAGACAGCCCCGGTTGTCAAGCTCTTCCTCCCTACAACACTGCACACAGCATCACAGCTGCCATGGCTCTCCCAAGATTGTTTTTTTAACATGAGTTTCATGGATAAGGACAAGAAACAAATTGCCATGTTTAGAGAGAAATGACAGTTAGCTTTTGAAGGTGGTAACACCTTCAAAACAAATGGGAGTTCATTCTTAAAAGAAAAATCAAGTAGAATAAAGTCCTAGAAACTGTCTATTCTTTTTTCTTTTTGCTGAATTCAATGTACTTTTATTACAAATAAATTGTAACTAATTGTCACATAATATTGTCAAATATACATTAACCTACAAAGACAATTTTTTCAACAATTATTTCTTCAAATTACATCTCAATCATAGCACCTTCTTTCCTCCCCTCTGGTCCCACCCTCCTACCCTCTTCCAACTCTCCCTCCTATCCTCTTTTTTTTTTATTTTTTATTTTTTCAAGTTACATCTCAATCGGAATCCCCTCCCTACTCCCCCCTCCAGTCCCACGCTCCCACCCTCTTCCGCCTCAACCCACCCATCCCGTTCCATTTTTTCTTTTTTTTCAGTTTAAGGTATATCTTTCCCCACACACACAGCTCCCCCTTTCAGTCCAACAAATGGCTCTTTCTCTTTTAACAATAAATACAATACAAAACAACAGAAATAATTAGGCCAAAATGATGAGAGTTACATGGCTTAGCATACAATCTAAATGTCCAATCTATACGTATTTGGCACCTGACTTTAACATTCTACTATCTACCCATCTCCATGAGTTTAAAGTTCTATATCCAACTCAGCTTTCATCCTAACTTTCATCACAATTTTAAAAACATCTTCTTAGATCCCGAACACCCTCTTGATACCTAAACAACTCAAAATTTAACTATGAGACTCTAGCTATCTAGTCTTCAACCACCTCAGAAACCTGAGAAGCATAAATATATCTGATTATATAGGAAGTGCAGGGCCAGCAGCTTCCAAAACTAAGAAATGACATACCAGTGGCTGCCTGGACAGTTCTCATTTTCTCTCGATATATTACAGCATCAATCTTCAGCCGTTTGGCCCCGTTTCTCTGACAGACATTGGTTGTAGAGCAGGAATTATGAAGGACTTGCCTACCCTGTCTTGGCAGAGCTAGGCTGTCAACTTACCTGCTTCCAAGTTTGTACACAATGGAACATTATTCAGCTATCAGAACAATGAAATTATGCAATTTGCAGCCAAATGGATGGAACTAGAGAAGCTCAGCCTGAGTGAGCTAACCCAGACTCAGAAGGACGCACATGGCATCTATTCACTTATAGTAGGATTTTAGCTATATAGTACAGGATATCGATACTACAACCAACACACCAAAGGGAACATGGACATAGACTTTTTATTTTTTTATTTGTTTGTTTGTTTTTTAGTTCTCTCTCCCTGGCAATGAGACACTTTTCACTGGTGGTACTCCCTGTAGGCCCCAGTGTATGAGGAGGCTCTTGGCCCTCATATGATCTTTGAACTGGGGCGAGGGACTGTTATATAGGGACACTCCACTCCAGAGGAGTGGGATGGAAGGGTTAAAGGATTAAAAAAAAAAATGAAATGTGAAGTTTCGGCCTTTTGCTACCAATTGTCATAAACTGTTTAGGATAATTAAGAAATGCAAACTAATAGTCATGCAAGCCTGTCATTTTGTTAGGTACTATGACAGTCTATTATAGTTATTTTCTAAGCTAATCAAAAATCAAGTTGCTAAGAGACAAGCAACAGTTGCTTATCTAAATATAAGAGATAGATAGGGCGTCTTCAAAAACCTCAAGAAATCTGCAGAATATGGCATTCAAAAATGTTTTTTAACTTTAGATTTTTTGATATTGAGACACGTTAGCTCCTGACAGCACCCCCTATTCTCCTCCAAGTAGAAGATGAGCATCGAAGAATCTCCAGTAGGAGATGATTGAATTAGTGGCAAGCCTATCTCTTGGCAAGAAAAACCCTTTGCTTCAACTGTAGACAGAATGCTGTCCAAAAAGAAACTGTCTATTCATAACATCCAAGTTTAGGGAAGTGATTCTTTTTTTTTTTTCCTTTATTTTTTATTTCTTCAAGTTACATCTCAATTGCAGTCCCCTCCCTATTCCCCCTCCAGTCCCACCCTCCCACCCTCAACCCCCCATCCTCTTCCCCTTTTTTTTTCTTTTAAGTTTAAGGTATATCTTATTTCCCCCTACAGTTTCCCCTTTCAGTCCAACAAATGGCTCTTTCTCTAATAATAATAAATACAATACAGTACAACAGAGGTAATTAGGCCACAGTTATGAGGGTTATATGGCTTAACGTACATTCCCAATGACCAGTCCATATGTATTTGGTACCTGACTTTAACATTCTACTATCTAACTATCTCCATGACTTTAAACTTCTATATCTGACTCAACATTCATACTAATTGCAACACAATTTTAAAAGTATCTTCTTAGATGTATAACACTCTCTTGACTCTTAAACAACTCAAAATTTAATTATGAGACTCTATCTATCTGTTCTTCAATCACCTCAGAGACCTGAGAGGGATAAATATATCTGATTTTATAGGAAGTACAGGGTCTGCAGCTTCCCAAACTAAGAAATGACATACCAGTGACTGCCTGGACAGCTCCCATTTTCTCTCCATACATTACAGCATCGCTCTTCAGTCGTTTGGCCCCGCTTCTCTGACAGACATTGATTGTAGAGCAGGGGTTATGAAGGACTTACCTACCCTGTCTTGGCAGAACTAGGCTGTCGACTTACCTGATTCCAGGTTTTGTCCTTTTTGGACAGCATTCTGTCTACAGTTGGAGCAAGGGGCTTTTCCTACCAAGAGATAGGCTTACGACTAATTCAATCATCTCCCACTGGAGATTCTTCGATGCTCATCTTTACTTGGAGGAGAATAGGGGGTGCTGTCAGGAGTTGACATGTCTCGATATAAAAAAATCTAAAGTTATGAAAACATCTTTGATTGCCATATTCTGCAGATCTCTTGAGGTTTTTGAAGAGGCCCTATCTATCTCTTATATTAGGGTAAGCAGATGTTGCTTGTCTCTTAGCAAGTTTATTTCTGATTAGCTTAGCAAGTAACTATAATAGGCTGTCATAGTACCTAACAGAATGACCGGCTTGCATAACCATTAGTTTGCATTTCTTAATTATCCTAAACAGTCTATGACAGTTAGTAGTAAAAGGCCAAAACATCACATTTCATTTTTTTTCTTTACCTCCTAACCCTTCCATCCCATTTCTCTGGGGTGGAGTGTCCTTATATAACAGTCCCTCATCTCAGTTGAGAGGTCGTATGAGGGCCAAGAGTCTCTTCATTCATTGGGGATCTACGAAGCAGTACCATCAGTGAAAAGTGTCTCATTGCCTGGGAGAGAGAACTACTAAACAAACAAATCAATAAGCATACAATAGATAAAAAAGACTAAAAAATAGAAAAAAATATAACTAATATATAAAAAATAAATAAAAAATAAAAATTAAAAATAAGAAGTTTATGTTCAAGTTCCCTTTGGTGTGTTAGTTGTAGTATTGATACCTTCTACTATATAGCTAAAATCCTACTATAAGTGAATAGATGCCATATGTGTCCTTCTGAATCTGGGTTAGTTCCCTCAGGATGAGCTTTTCTAGTTCCATCCATTTGGCTGCAAATTGCATAATTTCATTGTTCCTGATAGCTGAATAATATTCCATTGTGTAGATGTACCACAGTTTTTTAACCCACTCTTCGGTTGAGGGACATCTGGGTTGTTTCCAGTTTCTAGCTATTACAAATAAGGCTGCTATAAACATAGATGAGGAAACTTCCTTATGATTCCGTGAAGAGGCATTTGGGTGTATACCCAGATGTGGTATGGCTGGGTCCTGAGGCAGAGTTATTCCAAGTTTTCTAAGATGTCACCAGACTGACCTCCATAGTGGTTGCACAAGCCTGCATTCCCACCAGCAATGGAGTAGGGTACCCCTTTCTCCACACCCTCGCCAGAATGTGCTGTCATTTGAGTTTTTGATCCTAGCCATTCTGACAGGTGTGAGATGGGATCTCAGAGTCGTCTTGAGTTGCATTTCTCTGATGATTAAGGATGTTGAGCATTTCTTCAAGTGTCTCTCAGCCAATAGGGATTCCTCCTTTGTGAATTCTCTATTTAGCTCTGTCCCCCATTTTTTGATTGGATTATTTGGTTTCTTGGCATTTAATTTCTTGAGTTCTTTGTAGATTTTGGATATAAGCCCTCTGTCAGATGTGGGGTTGATGAAGATTTTCTCCCAGTCTGTAGGCTGCCATTCTGTTTGAATGACAGTGTCTTTTGCCTTACAGAAGCTTGTCAGTTTCATGAGGTCCCATTTATTGATTGTTGATCTCAAGTCCTGAGCTGTTGGTGTTCTGTTCAGGAAGTTGTCGCCTGTGCCAATTAGTTCGAGGGTTTCTCCCACTTTTTCTTCTAGTAGATTTAGTGTGACCGGCCTTATGTTAAGGTCTTTGATCCACTTGGACTTAAGTTTTGTACAAGGTGATAAGTATGGGTCTAACTTTATTATTTTATAAATGGACATCCAGTTGGACCAGCACCATTTGTTGAAGATGCTGTCCTTCTTCCATTGTGCCGTTTTGGCTTCTTTGTCAAAAATTAGGTGGCCATAAGTGTGTGGGTCTATTTCTGGATCTTCAATTCGATTCCATTGATCTACCAGTCTGTTTCTATACCAATACCATGCTGTTTTTACAACTATTGCTCTGTAGTACAGCTTGAAATCTGGGATGGTGATACCTCCAGATGTTTTTTCATTGTACAGGATTGATTTAGCTATTCTGGGCTTTTTGTGTTCCATATGAAATTGAGACTAGCTCTTTCCAAGTCTATAAAAAATTGTGTTGGTATTTTGATAGGAATTGCATTGAATCTATATATTGCTTTTGGTAGGATGGCCATTTTTATTATGTTGATCCTACCTATCCATGAGCATGGGAGATTTTTCCATCTTCTAAAGGCCTCTTCCATTTCATTCTTCAAGGGCTTGAAGTTCTTGTTGTACAGGTCCTTTACTTGCTTGGTTAGAGTTACCCCCAGGTATTTTATGTTGTTTGTGGCTATTTTGAAGGGGGTTGTTTCCCTTATTTCTTTCTCAGCCCATTTGTTTGTTGTATAAAGAAGGGCTTCTGATTTTTTTTTTTAATTAATTTTGTATCCAGCCACTTTGCTGAAGGTGTTTATCAGCTGTAAGAGTTCTCTGGTGGAATTTTTGGGGTCGCTTATGTATACTATCATATCATCTGCAAATAGGGATAATTTGACTTCTTCGTTTCTGATGTTTATCCCCTTGATGTTCTTTAGTTGTCTTATTGCTCTAACAAGAACTTCAAGTACTATATTGAAGAGATATGGTGAAAGTGGACATCCTTGTCTTGTCCCTGAGTTTAGAGGAAATGCTTCAAGTTTCTCTCCATTTATTTTGATGTTGGCCACTGGTCTGCTGTATATTGCCTTTATTATTTCTAGGTACGGTCCTTGTATGCCCGTTCTCTCGAGAACTTTTCGCATGAAGGGGTGTTGAATTTTGTCAAATGCTTTTTCTGCATCTAGCGAGATTATCATGTGGTTTTTTTCTTTCATCTTGTTTATATGGTGAATGACGTTGATAGATTTTCGTATGTTGAACCATCCCTGCATCCCTGGGATGAAGCCTACTTGATCATGGTGTATGATACTTTTGATGTGTTCTTGAATTCAGTTTGCTAGTATTTTATTAAGTATTTTTGCATCCATGTTCATGAGGGAGATTAGTCTGAAGTTCTCTTTCTTTGTTGGGTCTTTGTGTGGTTTAGGAATCAGGGTGATTGTGGTCTCGTAGAATGAGTTTGGCAATGTTGTTTCAGATTCTATTTGGTGAAAGAGTTTGAAAAGTATTGGTGTTAGCTCCTCTTTGAAGGTCCGGTAGAATTCCGTGCTAAAGCCATCTGGCCCTGGGCTTTTTTTGGTTGGGAGATTTTTAATGACTGTTTCTATTTCCTTAGGGATTATAGGGCTGTTTAATCTGTTTATCTGATCTTGATTTAGCCTCGGTAGGTGGAATCTATCAAGAAAATTGTCCATTTCACTTAAGTTTTCAAATTTGGTGGAGTACAGATTTTTAAAGTAGCATCCAAATATTCTCTGGATTTCCTCAATGTCTGTTGTTATTTCACCCTTTCATTTCTGATTTTGTTGATTTGTGTTTTCTCCCTCTGTCTTTTAGTTAATTTGGCTAAGGGTCTGTCTATTTTGTTGATTTTCTCGAAGAACCAACTCTTGGTTTCATTGATTCTTTGTATAGTTCTTTTTGTTTCTAAGTTGTTGATTTCAGCCCTAAGTTTGATGATCTCCTGCCTTTTGCTCCTCTTGGGAGTGTTTGCTTCTTTTTTTTCCAATTCACCCAGTTTAGTGTTAGTTCGCTAATATGAGCTGTCACAATTTTCTTTTTGAAGGCACTTAGTGCTATGAACTTTCCTCGTAGCACAGCTTTCATTGTGTCCCATAGGTTTGGGTATGTTGTGTCTTCGTTTTCGTTGGATTTTAAGAAGTCTTTGATTTCCTTCTTTATTTCTTCCCTGACCCAGTGGTCCTCTAGTAAAGAGTTTTTCAATTTCCATGTGAGTGTAGACTTTCTGTTGATTCTTTTGCTATTGAAGTCCAGCTTTATTCCATGGTGGTCTGATAAGATACAAGGGGTTATTTCAATTTTCTTGTATCTGTTGAGGCTATCTTTGTGTCCAACTATATGGTCGATTTTGGAGAAGGTTTCATGAGGTGCTGAGAAGAAGGTGTATTCTTTTGTGTTTGGGTGAAACGTTCTGTAGATATCTGTTAGGTCCATTTGGTTCATGATCTCTGTTAGACTCATTATTTCTCTGTTTGGCTTCTGTCTTGATGATCTGTCCATAGTTGTGAGTGGGGTGTTGAAGTCTCCCACTATTAAAATGTCTCGATCGATGTGCGATTTAAGTTTTAGAAGCGTTTCTTTTATAAATGTAGGTGCCTTTGTATTTGGGGCATAGATGTTCAATATTGAGATGACCTCTTGGTGTATATTTCCTTTAATGAGTATGTAATGCCCTTCTCTGTCTTTTTTTTATTAACTTCAATTGGAGGTCTATTTTGTTTGATATTAGGGTGGCTGCTCCAGCTTGTTTCCTGGGTCCATTTGCTTGGAAGACCTTTTCCCAGCCCTTTACTCTGAGGTAGTGTTTATCTTCAATAGTGAGATGTGTTTCTTGTATACAGCAAAAAGATGGGTCTTGTTTACGGATCCAATCTGTAAGTCTGTGTCTTTTTATTGGCGAGTTGAGTCCATTGATGTTGATGGATATTAGTGACCAGGGGGTGTTATTTCCCATTATTTTGGTATAGCTGGCTGTCTTGTGTTTCTCTTTTGTTTAGTTGCTGTGGAGGTTTCTATTTCCTCTGTTTTCTTGGGTGTAGTTATCTTCTCTGTGTTGGAATTTTCCTTCTAGGATCTTCTGTAGGGCTGGGTTTGTGAGGAGATATTGTTTGAATTTGATTTTGTTATGGAATATCTTGTTTTCTCCTTCTATGTTGATAGAGAGTTTTGCTCAGTATAGTAGTCTGGCTGGGCACTTATGTTCTCTCAGGGCTTGTAGGACATCCGTCCAGGCCCTTCTAGCTTTTAAAGTTCCTGAGGAGAAGTCAGGTGTGATTCTGATGGGTCTGCCATTGTATGTGACTTGGCCTTTTTCTCTTACAACTTTTAATATCCTTTCTTTGTTCTCTACATTTGGAGTTTCTATTATTATGTGGCAAGAGAAGTTTCTTTTCTGATCTAATATGTTTGGTGTTCTGTAAGCCTCTTGGATTTTTACTGGCATCTCTTTCTTTAGGTTTGGGAAGTTTTCTTCTATGATTTTTGTTGAAGATATTTCCTGGACCATGAAGTCGGGAGTCTTCTCTTTCCTCTATGCCTATAATTCTTAGGTTCCATCTTTTCATTGAGTCCTTGATTTCTTGGATGTTGTGGGTGAGAGATTTTTAGCCTTCTCATTTTCTTTGGATGTTGTACTGATTTCTCCCATCGAATCTTCCATGCCTGAGATCCTGTCTTCCATCTCTTGCATCCTATTTTTCATACTCACATCCGTATTTCCTGTTCTTTTCTCTTGATTCTCCATTTCCTCTTTTAACTCTGACTGTGTTTTCTTTATTGTTTCCATTTCTATTTTCATATTTTGAATGGTAGTGTTCGTTTTGTACATTTCCTTCTCCAGTTTGCTTGTTTTTGTCTGAAGATCTTTCATTGCTTTATCCTTTTCCTGTTCAAGCTGGGTCACCTTGGCTTGGAGCTCTTTAATGATGTTATTCGTTGTTTTGACTTGTAGAATTGTGGCTTCTTTGAATTCCTTCATAGTTTTAAGTTCTTCTTGAAGGGACTTTATCACTTTCCATAATGTAGAATTGTCATCGTTTTCATGTGTTTCAATTGTGGTGAGGTGGTTCAGGCTGGACGGAATAGCATTGCTTTCTTTTGTTGGAGACATTTCGCTCTGTGTTTTTTTTTTTTGTTTGTTTGTTTGTTTTTTTGTTTTTTGTCTCTGGCCTCTGGCCATGTGGAATTTTTTTTTTTTTTTTTTTTTTTTTTTTGCTGTCTTCTGGACTTGGGTACAAAGGGGGCACTGTGGTGTAGGAGTTGCCTTACTCCACCCCTATAAGGTGAGTCATTCAGTCCTGCCTCCCAGGTGGGGACCTAATTAATTCAGGTGGCAGAGCTGTGCACACATAAACTCTGATTCCCCGCTGGAAGGGCCCTTACTAGTACAAAAGTTCGATATAGGACAGTTTCAAATATCTCACAGTTTGCCAAGGGTTGGTTCCTGTAGGGGGTAAATCTGCAGTTCAGCTCCAATAGCCTTGCCACTCCCGAGGCTTGGAAGTTGGCCAGTGACGTCACAGACTGGGGGGTATCTGAAGGCGCTTTGCAGCGGAGCTAGTTCACTTCCAAGGGTCGCAACCTTTCCCAGATAATTGGATCATCTGTGTGAGACCTGGGAGTGCCCAGCAGGGTGGGGATTATCTCTGCGTGGTTTCTGAATCTGCCAGCTGGGTATTAGGTTGGAACTTACCGGGGATTTCTCCTTTTGGGGGGATGGGTTATCCCGATTCCCGGGTCCAGAGGCTTCCTAGTGTGTCCGAGAATTGGAAGGAGCATCCTGCCCAGGCATCTTCCGTGGTCCCTGTGTAGCTGGGTGAGATTTAGAAGGGGTCGTGCCTTTTGTACAGCATCCTGCAACACTTGCCGCCTTGAGACTGTTGACCCCGAAATCAAAAGACGTCCGAGCCGGCCACTGCCATCTTGGATCCCCAGGGAAGTGATTCTTAAGCAAGAGTGTGGCTAATGGGGAAAAAAACATAAGCAGAGGCAGCAATATTTAGCAAAACTTGAAGTCAAGAGAGCACATAAATCATAGAAGAAACAGGAAAAAGTCCTCAAGATGACTGAATCCTGATGCAATGGAGGCAAAGTAATTAAGATTACTGATGTAAACCTTTAATTCCAGCACTGAGGTGGCAGAGGCAGGTGGATCTCTATAAGTTGGAGGCCAGCTTGGGCTACAGAGCCAGTTCTAGGTCAGCCAGGACTACATAGAGAAGCCCTGTCTCAGGGAGATTAAAAAAGAATTATTGGCTCTGGGGTTAGAGAGATGGTTCAGTGGATAAGAGAATCAGCTGCTCTTGCAGAGAATCAAGGTTCAGTCCCCAGCACATACATAGTAGCTCTATAAATCCAGTTCCAGAGGAACTGAAGCACCCTTCTGACTTCCAGGGGCACTGCACCCATGTGGTACACATACATGCAGGCAGGCAAAACACTCATACACATAAAATAAAAATGCTTTTTAAAAAATAATATTGGCTCTGGATGTAGCTTATTCTCAAATCAAATCTCTCTCTGACTCTTACTACCAAACAAAAATGAAACAAAAGGCTAGAGAAAGCAAATTCTAAAGGACTTTGATTGGCCCTCATAAATGGTTTACATTTTATTTCATGAACAATAGAAAACTATTGGCAAGTCCTTGAAGAAAGAAATTTAAGAGGATATCAGAAGATGAAAAAAATCTCCCATGCTCATGGATAGGTAGGATCAACTACATAATAAAAATGGCCAGCCTACCAAAAGCAATATACATATTCAATGCAATTTCTATCAAAATACCAACACAATTCTTTACAGACCTTGAAAAAGCAATTCTCAACTTCATATGGAAAAACAAAAAATCCAGAATAGCTAAATCAATCCTGTACAATAAAAAAACATCTGTAGGTATCACCATCTCTGATCTCAAGCTGTACTACAGAGAAATAGCAATAAAAACAGCATGGTACTGTCATAGAAATAAACCAGTGAATCAATGGAATCAAATCGAAGACCCAGAAATAAACCCACACACCTATGCACCTATGGTCACTTAATTTTTGACAAAGAAGCCAAAACTGTACAATGGAAAAAGGAAAGCATCTTCAACAAATCGTGCTGGTCTAACTGGATGTCTTCATGTAAAAGGATGCAAATAGACCCATATTTATCACCTTGCACAAAACTTAAGTCCAAGTGGGTCAAAGACGTCAACATAAAACTGGACACACTAAATCTAATAGAAGAGAAAGTGGGGGGAAAGCCTTGAACTCATTGGCACAGGTGACAACTTCCTGAAGAGAACACCAATAACTCAGGCTCTAAGACCAAGAATCAATAAATGGGATCTTATGAAACTTCTGTAAGGTAAAGGACACTGTCATTAGAACAAAACAGCAACCTACAGATTGGGAAAAGATCTTCACCAACCCCACATCTGACAGAGAGCTAATATCCAAAATTTACAAAGAACTCAAAAAATTCAAGAAACACAAAGAAACCAAATAATCCAATCAAAAAAATTGGGGGGAGGGTTTCAGGGCCAAACTGAGAATTCACAAAAGAGGAATCTCTAATGGCCAAGAGACACTTGAAGAAATGCTCAACATCTTTAGTCATCAGGGAAATGCAACTCAAAATGACTCTGAGATTCCATCACACACCCATCAGAATGGCTAAGATAGCACATGCTGGTAAGGATGTGGCGAAAGGGCAACACTCCCCCATTCCTGGTGGGAGTACAAACTTGAACAACCACTTTGGAAACCAGTCTAGCCATATCTCAGAAAACTGGAAATAGTTCTACCAGCCATACCACTCCTAGGCATTTATACAAAAGATTCTTCACCAAACCACAAGGACATCAGCTCAACTATATTCATAGCTAGAAACTGAAACAACACAGATGCCCTTCAACTGAAGAATGGATAAAAAAAAAGAAGAAGAAAACTGTGGTATATTTACACAATGAAATACTACTCAGCTATCAAAAACAAGGAAATCATGCAATTTGCAACCAAATAGGTGAACTAGAAAATCTCATGTTGAGTGAGTTATTCCAGACACAGAAAGATACACATGGCATGTATTCACTTATAACTGGATTTTAACCATATAGTACAGGATAACTATCCTACAACCCACAGACCCAAAGGAACAGGAACCTAGCATAACAACCCTATGAGAAATTCCACCCAGCAGCAGAACAAAGCAAAGGCTGAGACACACAGTCAAACATTAGATGGAACTCTGGGAATCCTTTATAAGAGAGGGAGGAGAAATAGACTTGGAGCGGTCAAAATCAACACATGAAGACCAACAGAACCAACCAACCTAGGCCCCTAGAAGCTTACAGAGACTGAAACACTAACCAAAAAAAAGAAGAAAGTTTAGACTAGACCTAGACCCCCTATACAAATACAGATGATAGGCAACTTTGTCATCATACAGATCTCTTAGCAAGTCGGGGCGGGGAGCAGTCTCAGCAATGGACTTTGTTACCTATTAGGGGGACACTTTACCTTAGCTAAGCTGCCAGGTCAGGCCCCAGAACAAGAGGAAGCTCTTAGCCCTCATGTGACTGATGAACTGAGGGGGCTGATATGTGCCCCCCCACACTGGAGGAGAAGGATAGATGAGAGAAGAAGTAGAGGATGGAGGGTGGGACCAGGAGGGGAGGAGGTAGGGGGCTGTGATCAAGATGTAACTTGAATTAGTAAATAAATATTATAAAAAGAAAAGAATACTACTGGAAGGTCCAAAACAGGACAGTAGGTCTATGTTTTATAAATATTACTCTGGAAATTGTCAAAATAATAATAATAACAATAATAGAGAACAGAAACAACAATAACAAAAAAGGACTAGATACAGGGAAATTAAATTTGGAAAAAATCAAGGTCACTATTAGTGAACTAACAAAATCCCTTATACATATGTTTTCACACCTGCTAATCAAAAGAAAATGTTATTAGTGATGCTATTCACCTACATGAATAATAGTGGTTTGTCCAAATAATTTCAATATATCATCATCATGCCTTTCTTACTGAAATCCCTTAAGTTTTGACAGGGTATTTACAAACTTGTTCTGCTCAGAAACAGATATCCTGAAAACTAAGGTGTTAGCCCTGCTGGCTCTTCCATCAGGATATGCCTTTCTGGTTTAATAACACAGGGTTGGTTGTCCTTGGCTCTTATACCCTTTCTTCCACAGATAAAGACACAGAGTCACTTGAATTTTCAGTTTAAAAAGGCCAAGTTGTGGATCACTGGCGGCTCACATGTGTATCATACTCAAGATCTGGGTTCAATTCCCAGAATTATTTTTGAAGTTCAATTTTGGAAGCACTGTAGCTGTTTTTCCTAGTATTTCTCAATTCTCACTCCAAAATGGTTATAAGGTCATGTTTTGACCTCTGATTAACAAGGTCATTTAAGGTGCCTGCTACCAATCCCTTTACACCAGCCCAGTTCTCCACGTCCCAATAAACCAGGAAATACAACTCTTGTTTTATGCGCCTCTCCCAAGACTGTACCATACAAAGCACAGATCTACACCTGTTTTGGTCCCCATTGCTCTTCCCTCAACTGTGTTCTCTCTAAAATTTCTCATTCTCCACAACAGAAGTAACTGGTGAATTCTTAGGTAAGGAGAATTCTTTGCCTAAGTTCTTCTCTGGGAGAAAGATAGCGTACAACTCTACAAGTGATTGAGCTTCAGACCCTGGGAATCTCACACTGTCAAGATTTAATCCTAGCTGTACCTCTTATTTTCTATATAACATGGGCTAGTTATGACGGAACTAATGGTGGTGGCACTGCATAGGATTTCTGTGATTAATAAACAAGTTGATTCATGAGAAACAGTAAATAAAGTCAGGAATATTGTAAGAATACAATATTAACTAATGTCACATGCTGAGCCTTGGAATCAAGATTGGATGAGACAGGAAAGGTCTTTTCTCTCCTGGATTTATACTCTACAAGAGAAAAGACAATGAAGAAATAAAAATAAACATTACACATTGTGATGATACTATAAACAAGATGGTGGAATAAGAATGGAGACCGGAAATAAGATGCTCACTGAAGGAAGGAAAATGAGAAGGAACCCACAATGCAAGAAGCTTGTCTAGGAGCTTGGAGGGTTCTAGAAGCAGTAAGAAGGCACGTATGGCTAAAGATTGGAGAACTTAGAGGTGGAGTAGTATACGATAAAGTCAAGATTCAGGTAAAGACCACATTCAGCAGAACCTTCTGGGCCCCTGATACACAGGTGAATTTATTTTAAATGCTGTAGGAAGCTATTGAAACTTTTAAACAAATAAATAATATTAATATTATCAAATCTATGTTTTAATAAACTTTCTAGAGGTCTGTTCAAAACATAGCCAAAGAACAATGTGCCCCACTAACAAAATTTTACCGTAGGAACTTTTAGGTCCCTCAAAGCCATTCCCAAAGTCCCTCCCTGTTTCAATAACCCATGATTCTATGCCAAATTTAAAATAAAGAGATCAGTTTTTCAGCCACTCATGCTAAATACAGAGCTATATTCCTTTATCCCTCTGCACCACTGGATTTGAATGGGTGAGTCATGTCTAATAAATGCTCTTAATTGCTCTTGTTTCTTGCCTCCAAATTCCCAAATGCTAATCGACAGATTTCTCCTAATGAAGTGTCCAAAACTAGAAACAGCATCCCAGGTGCTGTCACCACAGCCAGAGAGAAAGAGCCACTATTTCCCTGCTTTACAACAAGAGGCCAGTGTGATATTTTTCTCACAATATTACACAGCAACCATGTATCTGATTTGCTGCTCAGCACCACCCTTGGGTCTCTACAACCACTACTATTTTGCAAGTGTTGCCCTCCCTGTAAAAATTTTCCTTTCCAGTTATTTCCAGCTTGAGTCATTGTCTTTGCCATATTGTGAATGTTTTATATTACTCTGTCTTGTCCTAGGTTCTGCACCACATCTTCTTTTAAAGTCATCTGAGAATTTCATCAACATATTTGTGAACAGGACGTAGTCGGAAAACAATTGTTAAGGGATCTTTCTTCTGTTTATTTATTAGTTAGGTGCTGTTTCTAGAAGTGTTGAATAAGAAGAAAGGATGAGAGAGAAAGGAGAGAAGGAGGAAGGAGGAATGGAGAGAGGAAAGAAAAGAAAGAGGAAACATTAAAATTATAGGGACACTGTATGTACAACCATGTAAAACTATATATGTAAGTGAACAAAAGTACAGTAGATAGTACATATGTAACAGTATAAAATGTTGTGTGTAATGGATAAATCTTGATCAGCCAAGCTTTCAATCACTCTGTAGCTGAACCTGCCTCTGCTACGAATGGAAATGGTAATAATACCTACATCCAAAGATTTTTCTGAAAATTAATTGAGTTTGTTAGTTTATACCCAACTGACCTTACTAATACCATAGTAAGCCTTCTGTCAAAGATGTCTCGTATTCCCATACCATATTCATAACTTTAATTGTTTTATTGCATTTATTTATTCCCTCCTACCCCCATTGTGTGTGTGTGTGTGTGTGTGTGTGTGTGTGCACATGCTCATGCTTGTGCACGCACACAAACAACAGCTTGCATGTGAGGTCAGAGGACAACTGTCAGGAGTCAAGTCTCTCCTTCCACCATGTTGGTTCCAGAGATTGAACCCAGGTCTTCAAACTTGACTGCAAGCACCCTTACTGCTGAGTCATCCTGCCAGCCCTGTCTTCCTAACTTTTTAAGTTGTAGGCTCTGCATCAGGGAAATACAGGTCAGAAGTACACTAGGATCTCATCTCAGCCCAGTCAGAATGCCTATCATCAAGAAAACAAGTGACAGATGGTGGTGAGGCAGGTGGGATGGAGGTATACATTTCTGAAGGGAATTTGAGTATATACCCAAAGGAGTCGAAGTCAGCATATCACAAAAAATGCCTGGAAAATCCCTGGGTTTTGTGTGTGTGTGTGTCACTGTTCACAACAGCAAAGATATAGATCAGCCTAGATGACCACTAGTTGATGAATGGGTAAATAAAATGGGGTATATAAATGATGGAGTATTGGTTGTCAATAAATAAAAATAATAATTTTTGCAATATGATACATGTACCTGGATATCTTCACATGAAACAACGTAAACTAGACATAGAAAGATAAATATCACATTTTTCTCATATATGGAATCTGTATTTAAATATACATATACATGCATAAGTGACATAAAAGAAGGAAGGGAACTATTTGGGGTCAGCAAGACCCACAGAGGGAAGGGAAAGGGGAATCCAAAGAGGTTAATGGGAAAGTTAAATTTGAGCAATGCAAAATAATACACATTTGTATGAGAATATAAATATAAAACCCATTATGTGTATGCTTATTTTTAAAAATAACAAAAAGGGGTTCCTGGAGAGATGGTTTAGTGCGTAAGAGTACATTACTTCTCTAGCAGAGGACCTGAGTTCAGTTTCCAGCACCTACCTTACATGGCTCATAACCACCTGTAAGTCCAGTTCCAGGGAGCCAACATCCTTCTGCCTCCACAAGCATTTACATTCAAATGTACAGTCTCCCCACACAGAAACACACATGTATATGTACAATTACAAATAAATTTAAATATTAAAAAACAATAAAGTGTAGGCTTTGGGGGACTGGCAAGATGGTTTAGCAAGTTTAGGTGGCTGCCACCAAGTCTGACAATCTTAGTTTGATCTGAGGAAACGTCACACTGAAAGGTGTCCTCTAACCTCCACATAAACACATGGCAAACACATGCACCCATATATGAACACACAAAAGGACATCTCCTCATCTATGTTCATAGCAGCTTTATTTGTAACAGCTAGAAACTGGAAACAACCCAGATGTCCCTCAACCAAAGAATGGATTAGAAAAAACTATAGTACATTTACACAATGGAATACTATTCAGCCATCAGAAATAAGGAAATCATTCAATTTGCAACCAAATGGATAGAACTAGAAAAGTTCATCCTGAGTGAGCTAACCCAGACCCAGAAAGATGTACTTTGCATGTATTCACTTATAACTGGATTTTAGCCATTCAGTACAGGATAACTATAATACAACCAACAGACTGAAAGGAACAAGAACATGAACTTTGTTACCTGTTAGTGGGACACTTTGTTCTAGTGGAGCTGCCATGTAGGCTCCCAGTGCAATAGGAAGCTCTTAGGTCTCATATGACTGATGAACTGAGGGGACTGAGATGTGGGGGCACCCCACATCGGAGGAGTAGGATAGGTAGGAGAGGGGGTAGATGGTGGGAAGGTGGGACAGAGAAGGGTAGAGGGAGGGGGTTGTGATGGAGATGTAACTTGAAGTAATAAATAAATGTAATAAAAATCTTTAATTGTAGGCTCAATCCAGACTCATTAGCGATGTAATTCACAGAATCCCCCAATCAAATAGTTTTGTCAATTGTTATAAAGGTTATAAGGATAATGTGATTGGTGCAAAGCAATATGTGGCAACAGATTGCCATTGAGAATGCCATTATTATAGCTTCACAGATATAAAAAGTACTATAAAAAGAAATGGAAGACAAAAGAAAATATTTTTCTTGTTCTCCAAATGTACAAACTTCTGTTTTCACTACATCTCATTTTAAGACATCATTTTCTAGACTCTTCTCTATAGGTGGGTCTGAGGATACATTGTATCAAGTACTTTGTAGATCTCCTTAACTCAGTAAGAAGGCAGTGTCCATCCGTGTCTGTCTTCCTGGCAGAATCTAAGCTCCAGGGTGGCAAGGATGGTGTCAACACCAAGCCCAGGACCTGGCACCAGGTCAATTAACACATTTTTCAAATAGAACAGCAAGTAATGTCATAAGACAAAGCACTCTAGCAAGTACATTCTGAAACCGCACATTTATGACATCAGAGGTAAATATTATTTCCTCCCTCTAAGAAGTGGAGAATTGTTTGTTACCTTATAAACTAGGAAGAGAGTGAACATTCGGTTTTGGGAGCTATTTTTGTCAGCTCTTCCTTAGGACAATCACGCTAGCTGACCCTGTCCCCAGGAATCCTAGCAGTTACAGCAGAGCTCCAAAAACCCAGCATTTTTCCAGGACCTCATGTTCAGCTGAAGGAAAAGTACTAGGTCTCTCTAGACTATATTCACCTGGGGTCCATTAGCCCTTACACGCTGACTCATGAAGGGGTGGAGATCTGAAAACTCATTTCACAGATGAGAAACTGGGCTCAGAAAACTAATTGATTTTCTAAGCCTAGCACTGGTTTATAGATCTGATGTAATAGAGAACAAGATCATCCTTACTCCCTCTCCCAGCCCTCTTCCCTTTCTTCTCATTATAAACTTACTTTTATGAGGGGTTGTATTGTAGCTTGGTGGAAGAGCTCACACTTGGTATGCCCGAAGCATTGACGGGGTACTTCAGAGTGGGGGAAGGGATGGATAAGAAAGAATATTATTGGAAGAAATTGATTTTGATATGTTAAGCTGCAGAAGCAGAGTAGAATTTTGTATATAACTAGGAAATATAGAAAATGCAGGGAGCTCTCAAGTATGTGTGTTTTTCTTATGTATCTTTGTAGGATATGCCAAAATATTACACACTAATCTCTGGCTGTTTATACCTTATTTTATTCATGCTTTTCTGTGTTAATTTTTTTATTATCATGGGTGCATGATCCTTTTTAATCATAAATTTAGGATTTTAAATTCCTGATCTAATATTTCTAGAAGAATTTATTTTGTTTACTGCTCCATTCTGCAAAGTGGAAGGAACATCAGCGTAGAGTTCCAAAAATGACTTACTAGCCATTTAACCTACCCTGTGAAATGTATGTGATCATTTCTACTTCGCAGGGCTCTCGAGTACATCTACAGCTTAATTAAAGTGTTACATGATGTTCTCGTGGTGGTCAAGTCCTGGGCCTAAGAGAGGTGCAAGAATTCTTATGATAAACCAGTGTTTTTATGTTAGAAGTTTCGATTGAGGGGGAAAGAAATTTGCCAGGAGAGACGTGAGAGATTTTAGTGAAGATATAGGACTTTGGGACCATATAGAGAGAAAAGCTTGGAAAATTAAACACACACACACACACACACACACACCCCAAGATGGAAATAGATGAGTCTATGTGTTCGAAGATTTGGGAAAATATTTAGTGTCTTCTATTTCTTTTTATACTATTTTAACTTAATTTTTTTTAATTTTGAATATGTGAACTGTGTTTACCTCATCTCCCCAACCCTCTCCTTCCACCAATCCCTCCTATGATGATCCCCACCCTCAGCCTACTCCCCCTCAAATTCATGGCCTCTTTTTCTTCAGTTATTAGTTACACATATAAACAAATAAATATATAAATACAACTTGCTGAGTTTATTTAAAGTTGCTCATATGTATACATGTTTAGAGCTAATGAGCAGGAATTAGATAACCTATCAGGGGGCTCGTTCTCCTCTCAACAGCCATTGACTGTCTGTTGCTCTTCATCTAAGGGTCTTGTGAGGTTTCTCCCAGACACATTGGCATGTCAGTTGGTGCTGTCATTTTTCAGATTTTGTTTAGGCAGCCATATTGCTGAGATGTCATGGGTGCACCTTCCTGGTCATATCCGGTAAAACACTAACTCTCAGCAGGCATCCTGGTCCTTTGGCTCTTACAGTCTTTCCTTCCCCTCTTCTGTGATGTTCCCTGAGCCTTAGTTAGGTGTAGGGGTTGTATTGTAGATGGGTGCACCATGCATTTTGACCTTCTTATATTGCTTTTAAAACCACAAAAAATGTATTAATATTCCTAATAATAAAATGTTATCATGTGTTGAGCTTTTAGGCTGTACCAAGTACATTATCCCTTGCAGTCCTCATCAGCTGAAAAAAATGAGATTACAATTGGGTTGTTTTATGACAGTCACATGATTAATGGGTAGTGGTGCCCAACTAGAAGAGAGAATGAGGGGCTGGAGAGGTGACTCAGCAGTTAAGAGTACTTATTGCTCTTGCAGAGGACAATAGTTCAGTTCCCAGCACCCATGTGAGCAGCTCACAACTAACTGTAACTCGAGCTCCAGAAGGTCTGACACTCTCTTTTGGCCTCCACCTACCTCACATGCATATATATACACAGACAAACACACAAATGGAGCTACAGAGAATCTAAAAAGACACATGTAATCTAAGGTAGAAAAAGAAAAGAAACAATCGAACTCATGGGAGTAGAGTAGAATGGTGCTTATCGGTAGTACTGAGGAGGTTGACCTAGAAAAGGAAATGCTGTAAAGAGGCTACAAAGTGACAGCTTGATGGGAGGGCTAAACTCCACTGCACAGCAAGTTAATTACGACCAATACACTGAACACCTAAAAATCACTAAGATTTTAAATGCATTTCACTTCTACAGAGATATTTGGGATGTCAGGTGTCAATGGCCTGTATAAAGTATACCCCATAGATGATCATGAATTGTCAGCTGAAAATAAAACCAGAGCTGTAGTAGACCAACTGCTTAGCATTCTAGAGGCCCTGAGTTTAGTCCTCAGTGGAAAGATAAATGAAATTTAAAATGTAACTTCAGGAGGTAGAGTCTTGCTTGCCACATGTGTGCCCACACATACATGCATACACACCCACCAAATGTGACTTCAGACTAAGCAATTATTCAATTAAATATTGCACAGATCTATAGTGCAGTCACTTAAGGGATAAAAACTGCTAACAAATGTCAAGAGCTCCCTTTTGAATTGTCAAAAGCAGAGCTAATTTAATTATTCCTTAACTAGATGAACAAATTGTGACTTATCCACATAGTGACTTGTACTCGTTTACAAATGGATGGACTATTGACAAATGCAACTAGGATGAATTTTAAGGACACAGAGTAATGGATGGCAGCTCCCAAATGCTGCACACTTGCTATTCATATGACTTTCCAGAAGAGGAAACTACAGAGGAAAAGCAAGATAGAAGAGCTAACCGGAACTAACGGAAAAGGGAGATGATGGAAGTGTAGCTGTGGTGTTGGGGGTGGGGGGATCCAGGGCCCACTGATTACCAGGCAAGCTAGTTACACACCCAGTTCAAAATGGAACTATTTTTTTACTCCGATGGGTACATGAATGTGCATCCATTGAAGTGTATATGGCATTGCAGAGTCTGGTGATGCACACAGTACAATCCTAGACTCAAGAGTTCAAGGTCATTCTTGGCAACTTATCGAGTTTGACCTGTGCTACATGAGACCCAGTCTCACAACGCAATGAAATTTATGTAGCAATAAAACAAAAAAAAAGTGAATTTTGCTTCATACACTTAAGAAATGAGGAATAAAAATAAAGCAATACTAGCAGATGTTGGATAGAAATAACATGAGCAGCTCAGTGGAAAAATCTCCCAGATCTTCTTGGGGAAAAAGTAATTATGTGTATTTTTACTATGGTGGTGGTGGTTACATAAATTTACATATGAGTTTTACACCAGTCGTTTCCTGCTTTTGATGTAAACCGTGGAAGGAACTGAGTGAAAAGTAGAGGTACTTCTGGGCATTATTTTTTGCAGCTCCTTGTTACTCTGTACATCAAGAGACCAATCCTATTACTACATTTCTTGTGTATCTGTTCCGTTTGAAGCCTGATATTGACATCCACGAGCATGTACGTAAAATTTATTCAAGAATACTTTTAGCAAAAGAGTGGTAAATTACCTCATCATTCTGAACCTATTTATCTACTGCATTGGTGACTTTTCCGCATTACATATACATGGGATCTTGCACAAACTTTTCCTGGATGCGCAGTACTCTATTCTGTAATGGTCCCATTATGCATTACAATTTATTGATGAACATTGGTATCTTAGCAAGGAGTTGAACTTGAATAATTTGGAATTTCTTACAATATAGAAGTTCAGCTAGAACTGAGACCAAAATTTTTCACAGATTCGGGACCAAGCACCAGAATATCTTTTAATTTCTAAATAAAATAAGAAGACAAGAGACAGAGGGAAATTTCCTGGGTCGAATGGGAAGCAGTGGGCCTGCAGTTCCGAATTGCTGCTGGGTAGGGGAACCAAATGGAGGAGAGAATGAACAGGAGAGATGTCGGATGTAGGAGGCCATGCTCCTTACTAAGCTTTCCCAGGGCTAAGGCTTAGATACACTTAAGTGTGCCCAGGCTAAGTACTGTGACCGCGAGTGGTCATCTCCAGCCTCCCGCCAGGGACCCCTCCCAGGCAGATTCCTACCACCACCACTGCCACCACCGCCTCTACCCCCGCCTCCAGCCCACGCGCGCAAGGGGAGCACACGTGGTGACCTGCCTCGGGCCGGATTCCCGGCTCCGGCTCCTCCTCCCTCCGGCTCGCGTTCGGCTTGCTGCAGTATCACGTGCAACCGCGCCGGGTTGCAGGATGGCGGCGGCGGCCGCGGCGGCGGCAGCAGCAGCGCTGGGCGTCAGGCTCCGGGACTGCTGCAGCCGGGGGGCCGTGCTCCTGCTCTTCTTCTCCCTGTCACCTCGGCCCCCGGCCGCCGCCGCCTGGCTGCTGGGCTTGCGACCCGAAGACACCGCTGGAGGCCGCGTGTCCCTGGAGGGGGGCACCCTGCGTGCGGCCGAAGGCACCAGCTTCCTCCTGCGAGTCTACTTCCAGCCCGGGCCGGCGGCGGCCCCCGCAGCGCCTGCGCCGACACCCTCCCTGGCCCCGGGGGAGAACGGCACCGGCGACTGGGCCCCGCGGCTGGTGTTCATCGAGGAGCCCCCAGGCGCGAGCGGAGGGGCGCCCAGCGCGGTCCCCACGCGGCCCCCGGGACCGCAGCGCTGCCGCGAGCAGAGCGACTGGGCGTCGGACGTGGAGGTCCTGGGGCCCCTGCGCCCCGGGGGCGTGGCGGGCTCGGCCCTGGTCCAGGTGCGGGTGCGCGAGCTGCGCAAGGGCGAGGCGGAGCGCGGCGGCGCGGGCGGCGGCGGGAAGCTCTTTTCGCTGTGCGCCTGGGACGGGCGCGCTTGGCACCACCACGGCGCGGCTGGCGGCTTCCTGCTGCGCGTCCGCCCGCGGCTCTACGGCCCCGGTGGGGACCTGCTGCCGCCCGCGTGGCTGCGAGCGCTCGGGGCGCTCCTGCTGCTGGCCCTGTCCGCCCTGTTCAGCGGCCTGCGCCTGAGCCTGCTCTCGCTAGACCCGGTGGAGTTACGGGTGCTGCGGAACAGTGGCTCGGCCGCCGAGCAGGAGCAGGCGCGCCGCGTGCAGGCCGTGCGCGGCAGGGGGACCCATCTGCTCTGCACCCTGCTCCTGGGCCAAGCCGGCGCCAACGCCGCGCTGGCCGGCTGGCTGTACGCCTCGCTGCCGCCGGGCGTCGGGGGCTCCGGGGAGGACTATGGCGAGGCTGGGGTTCACTTCCCGTGGCTGCCGGCGCTCGTGTGCACCGGCGCCGTGTTCCTGGGAGCCGAGATCTGTCCCTACTCGGTGTGTTCGCGGCACGGGTTGGCCATCGCCTCGCACAGTGTGTGCCTGACCCGACTCCTCATGGCGGCCGCCTTCCCGGTGTGCTACCCGCTGGGCCGCCTCCTGGACTGGGCTCTGCGCCAGGAGATCAGCACCTTCTACACTAGGGAGAAACTGCTGGAGACGCTGCGGGCCGCGGACCCTTACAGCGACCTGGTGAAGGAAGAGCTCAACATCATCCAGGGCGCCCTGGAGCTGCGCACCAAGGTGGTGGAGGAGGTGCTGACCCCACTCGGGGACTGCTTCATGCTGCGCTCCGACGCCGTGCTCGACTTCGCCACTGTATCCGAGATCCTCCGCAGTGGTTACACTCGCATCCCGGTGTATGAGGGCGACCAGAGGCACAACATTGTGGACATTCTGTTCGTCAAAGACTTGGCCTTCGTGGACCCGGACGATTGTACCCCGCTGCTCACGGTCACCCGCTTCTACAACAGGCCCTTGCACTGCGTCTTCAATGACACCCGGCTGGACACGGTGCTGGAGGAGTTTAAGAAGGGTGAGCAGTGATCTTTATCCTTCCCCAGGCTCCTCTACCCCTTCAAAGATAACTGCCCTTTCATAACCATGGGAGGCTTCAGGTACCCAAAGCAGTACCTCTGATCTACAGAACTAAAACTCCAGGAAAGCCTGCTATTGGCTGCCTGCTTATTGGCTGCCTGCTATTGGCCGCCTGCTATTGGCCGCCTGCTATTGGCTCCCTAGGTAGCTCACGCTTCTCCACCTTGCTGACAGCTGGCTGAGTCCCGGGCCTCTACCACTTTAATTGCCTCACCAGCTAAACCGTATTTCTGATCCATTCTCTCCCACTTGGAATTCTTTCTGGGGACTTCCAAGTGCCAGGTATTGTGAGGTTGAGCCTAGGAGAGCCTTGGGAGTTCATTGCATACCTTACCATCCACTACAGGATTCCCTCTACAGAGTCCCACAGCCTTTGCTTCAAACTCCTTGAGCTGGAAGCTCACCATTTCGAAAGAGAATGAACTCCATTGCTGGACAGCTCCAGTTACAGACAGTGTCTTCCGTACAGGGAAGTCTCCAGAGCTTCCTGGTTCTGCTTCTTTGCGTGAGGTAGAACTCCAAGCTCCTTAGGCCTTCTTCTCCATATTTAGCTTACTAGCAGCCCTTCATCTGGCACACAAAATGACCAGGTTAGGGATTCAAAGTTAGCCAAAGCAGTGAAGTGTTTGTCCTTCCAGGAGCTCTTGCTCCTCACAGTAGGGTGGGTGGGGACTTAAGGAAATGCTTCTTCAGAGTGACAGCTCCAGAAAACTTCCACCCAAATGAATGGGTTCCCCCCAACCTCAAGCATGGTACCATAGAAAGCCATATGACAGTTGGCTTCGGTTTTGAGTTTCTCTTTGGATACTGCCTGAGTACAAATTCACTCAAGAAAAACCAACCCGCACACTTTAGAATTAGCCAGCCCTCTTGGCCTTGTGTTTCTCCTGCCCCTTGCTTACCAGTCTGTCCCAGAACTGCCGCGTGGTTTTTTTTGTTTTTAATCAGATCTACTTCCAGGGGTCACCATTGAGAATATTCAAAACACAGTCTCATGTTTCCCTATCTTCCTTGCATTTGACTGAGCCCCAGACCTCTTCCACTCTGCTCAGCCCACTGGTTACCATATTCTGCATTCATTCTCTCCCACTTGTAGTTTTCTCCACAAGACTTAACAAGGCATTTTAAAGATATTTTTATTTATCATTTGGTTATTTTGTATAATGTATTATGATCATATTCACCCCCATTCTTCCTCTTAACTCCTAGATTCACCCCAGCTACATACTCTCCCAATGGCCTCTCCTCTTTTCCCCCATATCCACAAGAGCATGATCAACCTACCAGGGGCCATACCCTGAAACAAAACTGATTCTTCCTCCCCGAAACCATCAACTGTCTATACCTCCTCTGCTAATGGGGATTTAAGAACCCCTTCTTCCCCAGGCTTAAGTGTTGACTGGCTCGATCTTGCGCAGGCAACCACAAGCTGCTGTGAGTTTATGAATGCAGATGTCCTGTCATGTCCAGAAGAGACTGTTTCACTCTGGTCCTCCACTCTGGTCCTTCATAATGTATCTGACCCATCTTCCCTGATGGTCCTTGAGCAGGTGATGATAAATATGTCCCACTGAGCACTCCTTAACACTTATTCTTTGTGCTTTGTCTAGCTGTAAGTTTCTGTACAAACCACCACCTACTGTACAAAGAAACTTCTCTGATTAGGTCTCAGAGCGATGCCATTCTATGGGTAAAGATACAAATTTAGGTGGCAGTTTGATACTAAATCCATTTAGCAGAATAATTAGTGGTAGATATTCTCTCCTCCACCATGGCCTAACTCCCCAACCATTTGTTCTTGACCAGAGTTATAGTCATGTTTCCTCCTGTGAAGCAGGCCTTACATCTAATCAGAAAGCAATGTGTTAACACCATAACATTCATCCCACTATTTCAGCCATGGGTATATCTTGCCACAAGTCATTATATTGGTTCACAGATTCACAGCTGGGTAAGACTGTTGATGACTTTTTCCCCACCAGCAACCTGCATAGCACCTTCCAGTACTCTGAAAGTAACCTTCAAGGAAGGCTCCTAGTCAATACCAACTTGATTTCCTCCATAACTTGTGGCCAAAGTATATAGTGTCCTCAGCAATAGGGTCTTAACGTAAAATTTTAGTGGGCAACCACAGCAATGGCAATAGGCTGTACTGTTGGGGGGAGGGGCTCTCCAGGATACCTCTGAACAACAAGACTCAGGTTTTTTTCATTCTTCCACTATCTATTGATACACAATTTTAGATAACAGTGGAGGTTAATAGTCTATGGAGTATACAATATAAGAACATGTATACTATGAGAATATGTATACTATATAAAAGCCTTGTATACTATGGAGTATACAATAATAAGAGCAGCCTTCGGAAGCGAACTTTGTGTTTCAGAAACTTGTTCAAAATAGTTGATATTGATTTAAAATGAGTTCATATGCAGAATTTCCAAACGTGATCTAAAACAAGCCTGCTCGTATCCTATAAATATTCTGTTATTAGGTAGATCATTAACGAGAAATAGGCTGTGATGACAAGCAGTAGCCCAACAAAGATATGTCCATGTCCTTTCAACACCGTGACCCTTCCTTAGAATGCCGGCCTTGAACCCAAAACATGGCTCTCACATGGGAGCTTTTTAGCAATGCAGAATTTCATACCCTACTCTAAATCTCCTGGATGAAAATCTGCATTTTTAACAAACCCTGGGGTGACTCGAATTTATATTAGAGTTGGAAAGGAATTAAACACCCTCAGAGAACCCTTATTAACAGTGCTTGGTAGACCTATTTTGGGTAGGAGACAAGGAATCATTAACAAGGAGGTTATATCAGGCTCTGAGCCATAGAACAATGGCTGATTTCTATGACTTATGCTCATACCACATGTTAGGAGAAGCAAGTCAAGTTAAACTGCTTTCCTTTGCATTTAAAAATAACTTTTAAGCTCATCTTTAATAGCTCTTCCATTCCCCTCACTTCCTTGAATCTCAAGTAACTTAATCATCTAAATAAATCCCTTAGGAGGTGAAAGAGGAAAATGATTATATTAATAGGAGTAACAGTTGCCATTAATTGAGTGACAATTCTGCCAGGCACCATGCCAAGCCCTTTTATACTCAGAACAGCCCTCCTGGGTAGGTATTATTAATTCCATTTTGTAGCTAAAACAACTAAAGTTTAGATAGATAACATGACTTACTCAACTTTCCATAGGTGATAACCGACTGAACTGTGATTGAACCAGGTCTGTATACCTGAAGCCTGTTTGTCTGTTATTCCGTCTCCTGCTACTCTAACCTGGTCCCTCCAACCAGGAATTTCTGCTGCTTAGTATGGTGGTGGGGGGGGGGGGAGCCTGACCTTTTTTCCTGATTTACTTCCCATGGCTTTAGTCTCTTTGGGTTAGGGATGTAGCTTTAATAATTGTAATAACCACTAACATGTATGTTCCACTTTAGGGTTCTACCTATCTTTCCTTATCTGATTCTACAGTTACAAGGACGACCCTAAGGTCCAGATGGTTATTCTCAGATCACCACTGAGCCTGTATAACCCAGATTCAAATGCAGACAACATGCCCCAAAGCTCTTGGTCTGTGATACTATCCCTGTACTTATTAGTTGCAACTCTTTAAGAGTGGGGGGAAAATTCTTTACAGTTGGCATGTAAGTGTCACAAAGGGAAGGGCATCTCTTCACACAGGACTGAGTTCCTTGATGGCAGAGAATGAATCTTATTACTTTTCTCAGAAGGACCACAGAGACTACAATGTAATTATAAGTAAACATTGAGTAAGTAGTCATAAATGAGTAAAGTTCATATTTCTATATTTGGGTGAAGATGAACACACAATAATTGGAGTTGTTCACAGACCACTGCAATGCCTCTTCTTTTTCCTCCAATAGAGACAGACGTGTGCCAAGACAGAAACTTCTCCTTTACTACCCATCCTTATCGTATTAATCTTTGTCTTGGTGTGATCCTTGGCAGCTGCCATACCCAATTACTATAGACTGGGTGGCCTAAACAACAGAAATTCCTCTTCCCACTCTACTAGATGGTAGAAGTCCCAGCTCAAGGTTCTGGCTAGCACAGTTCCTGGTAGAGACTCTCTTCCTGGCTTGCATCTGGCTGCCTCTTTCTGTGTCCCCACATGGCCTGTCCTTTAGCAGATGTGAAGAGAGAACAAGAGAACTCTGGTCTCTCCCTAGGGAATTACCAGTTATCAATATTGCATCCAGACTCTTGAACCTACATGATTTATTCCACTATTTCTTCCGTGTAGATTAATTCGTTGATTTTATTCTACAAGTAATTACAATTACTTTGTACCCAGGGTGTAGTCACGGTGGAAAACACTGCCAGTGTGACTCCTTTGTCTGCATGGAAGCTTCCATCTAATAGAAAAGATGGACATTAAACAAATAAGGCTGAGATTCAGAGCAGAAGTGTGATGCCAGATACTGGTTTGCTACTGGTCTTGACCAAATTACTTACCTATGTCTGTCTCGTTAGCTGTACAGCAAAGATGATAATAGTATTTATCCATAAGGCTGTTGAGCATATTAAGACCATTGCATTCTGAAGCTTATTTGGCACCTATCACACGTGCAAAATGTTAGTTGTGGTTAGCTATTACTCTTTCGTAAAAATGTCTCCTAAGAAGTTATGCTTCTTCAAATCATTGTTTCCCTATAGTCTGTCCTCTCTAGTGTCACTAAAATAATCTCCAGGTTTTAAATCCTCTGCTACAAACCCTTTGGCAGCCTCCACCACCCAAAGGGTAAAGTGTAAGCAGAGATGGGGCCTTCAGTACCCTGGTGACCTGCTGCCTGACCACCTCTACAGCCTTAGCACTCCACACTGCCTGCCACAGATTTAGGTGCCCATGGCCTTGAACTCTACAGTGGCACACTGCTGTATCTTATCTGTCCCTTTTCTCACTCTGCATGAGAATATGATGGGCTGAATATGCACGTCCTGACTATCCAGCACCAACTCCTTCTTAATATTCAGGTTAGGAGACTCCCTTTCCGAAATCATCTCTTGTAAACCTCAGTTGTATCCAAAGTCATTGTTCTAGATGCCTCTGTGTGTGTGTGTGTGTGTGTGTGTGTGTGTGTGTGTGTGTGTGTGTGTGTGTG